>QJPP01005083.1:0-66101 GCA_003996215.1 Jaltomata sinuosa
GCACCTGGGGTCCTTGCAACAACAGTGTATACAAAATAAGTTTACGAAATGGACGATATACCGGTAACCTCAAGTGTAAGAAGAAGAGAGAAAGAGTAATGATAGGCATGCTCAGAGACATGAATCAACTCAACTAATCATACCAATCTCATACTTATCCATAATAGAGAACGATTCTTTAAGTAAAAAGCAAAAGTCTACCTACAGTCCCCCGGCCGCCCATACAACCGAGGAACACAAACAAGTGAAAACAAACCCTCTGGCATCCCATACTACCGGAGCGTACAATCAACAAACAGCAAACAAGGGTGGAGCCTCAGACAATGAATGATATGATGCATGAAGATCTCTAGTGCCATAGTATCTCTGTATGTACCTCCTCCGGCACCGATCCGACCCAGCAGGTAGGTTCCATGGAAGGACTCTGCCCGTATACCTCTACTCCACCGTATACCCCTCCTCCGGCACACGCAGCCCGTAGCCCCTGGCCCGGATGGCAAGGTCCATGGAGGTCCCACACCCCATACTAAATCTCAGTATCAGAACATGTATCAAGATAGAGACCCAGTCTCGATATCAAGATAGAGACCAGTCTCGAATATGCATGCCCAGACCCTGTCCAGGACTAAAAATAGTAGGAAAATATCTCAAAAACCCCTCCAAGGGTGCCCGGGCGTAGCCGGGTCTAAACAGTAAAAAGTCATCTCAGGTGCTCGGTCCGACCGAGGCTAAAAATCATCTCAAGTAACAAGAAAACTCAACTAGCACCCCGGCCCTGCTGAGTCTAGCGATAATCGTAAAACTGATGATTTTAAACATAATTTTACTTTCTTGCCCAAAAATCTCCACAAGTGAAATCAACCCTCTACTCTTTTCCATCAAATGGGCCCCGGGGCCTGCAGGTTTAGAAAACAGTGCCAAGTAGGCCGAAACAAACCACATGTAAACATGGATAAAATCCTTTATATGCCTGGATGGCTATGATCACACACAATATGGCTGGCCCGCAGCTCACAATAACCTATCGCCCTGCGCAGGCCCACAGCTACTTAACAAGCATAACCAGCCTAGAAGGATAATTCTATGCCCGGGACTCGCGGACATTTCCAAAATCCCACCTTCTATGTTCCAGAGTCAACAAGGCCTCACAGGACCACAAGGGTAAATAAAATATGTCGGCAAATACTACAAGCAACGGAGGAACAAAAGTAGGCGGACATGAATAAAGCGGTCGAGGTCTATGGTACCAACCTAATAAACCAACCCAAGGATGCCCATTAATACAATTTTATTCTATATATGCGGAGTCTAGGGAAAATAAACCGTAACCTACCTGTCGTCCGACGACAAGCTTGAATCTCTCCGAAAAATCCCCAACACGAAATCAAACTCGATCGCGGGCTTGAATAACTCGACGTAGATAATTGAATTTCTTTCGGTGATCGAACGAGGTGTCAACGTAATTTCTTTCCACCAAATATTCTCCACGGTAAGAACATATATCTCAATTTGCAACTACTGCTGACCATATCCCACAATAATGCCTAAGCTAATTTTAAGGTTAAATACTAATAGTAGATAAAAGTTAGGCAGAAGTTTATCTTGTTAATGATCTTTCTAAAGATCAAGAGCAATTGGTAATGATGCTGCCCCTCTAAATGCCACCACAACTGTTTAGTGATTGCTGGCCACCCCCTCCACCTACACGTGGGGTGGAGGTGGCACTTACAAGCCAACAATACACTATTTCTATCCCGTTATTTATATACTCGGGTATTGCATAAAATTCGTGGTAAAATAAATATAATATTTTAAATATACCATAATTGATAGAAAATCATTTCCAATAAAACCTACTATATTATAATAATAATTTTCAACATAGCTAAATTTACTATCTCCGTTAAAATATTACGGAGTATAAAAACTTTATAAAATAAATACGTATACACTTATATCGTATCAAATATATTTTTCATAACCCTTTAAAATATTTTGAAAAGGCAATAATAATATAATTTTTACCAAATTCAACTTTTAAATAACGTATTTTCAAATACACGCACGAGGCTAATAAAATTCTTAAGTTTAGGCTCGTAATTCGCCAACGCACAATTTCGATACTCAAGAATTCTCTCGGGATCCTCCCTTATATTTTATCACTGTTTCAGAACTGAAATGGCATTTTAAAACGTGAAGTCGAGGCTTAAATCGAGTTTAACCCGACCCGGTTCGCGACCCGGTTCGCAACCCATTTTCTGCCAGACAGTCCGCGGTAAAACAGTCATAACTCTTTACTCCGAGATCGGTTGGACTTGAGGTTTTGTGCGTTGGAAACTAGACTCGTAGACCTTCGATTTGGTATTTAGGGGGACTTCTAACTCTTTATATATTGGGAGAAAAGCCCTGATACATTTGACCCAAAGTTCAGAAAATTTGTTAAAGGTCTTACGATATCTTTTGTCGATTTGCTTGACTTCAAAACTTAAACGTGGAAATGACCGGAAGGGTCATTACATATTAATATGCATGTATATTAACAAAAAACATTCAATTTAGTTATAAGCTACAAATTCAAATATATCAAAAGTTTGTGTAACCTTAAGACCTTTTATCACCGAAGACAAAATACCTACTAAAAAGGACTAAAGGTACATCAAATAAAATAAGAATACACTATACATGTGATTATGTCATAATGATAGTACAATAATATATATAGTGTAATTTCACCAATGAAATTTAAAGAAAATAAGATATATGTAGACCTTATCTATATCTTTGCGAGGAGGTTATATAGAAACATGTCTATTTTCATGAGAACGAACAAAAAAATGAGAGATCAATTGCCTTAAATGCGCTTATATATCTCACACCATGCATACGTATTTTTGATGTTATTGAAGATTATCTTATGCAAAGAGCCGCAACTCATGAATATAACATCTAAAATAATATTAAAAACATGATCCTTGTTTATTTCTGGATATCCAATTAATATAATTACCTTTCAAACCAAAGACTACGATAAACAGTCAAATGCCTTATAAATCTTTTGTTATTGGTATATGATTATGTTTTTTAAAAAGAAAAAAGAAAAAAGAAAAAAGAAAGAAAGGAACTATTTCATATTAAATAATTAGGTAGTATTTCCGGTCAAAACCCATAAAAGGGAATTTACACTTCTATTTGTATGAAGAGAATGGGCTTTAACTAAAATTTACAAAGTTCTTATAGAAAGCAAAGGATTTCAATTGGTTCCAAAATCTACTAATATAAGCCCATTTTTGGGAAAAAATATTTTTTAAGTCACATGATCAACACTATTTATGTGAAACTATATTTTTACTTAACAAGTGGACATGCATTTGTTTTAAAGCATAAAACAAAAAAGGCAATGACAAAGTTCACATTTTACCTTAATTAAATTTCTTAGCTAGAAACATAAATAAAAGAAATAAAAAACTAAGACACTACTAAAAATCATTATTTTTCTATTGAAATTTTTCATTGAAAACTATTCATTGGCTATTTCCATGGATATTTTGAATAAATCAGTGAGAAAAGAAAAAATAATAGTGTTTTCACACGAAAAAATTGTGAAGCTTCACAGTGTTTCTATAAGAATCTGTTTCCCACAAGCGTTTTTTCAGTGAGCTGATTTAGTGAAAAACAGGTGGAAAAATAATATTTTATAACATAAGTTTTTCATTGATTTGCGGTGGAAAAAACATGTATTTCTAGTAGTGAAATAATCGCCCAAATCAACGATTAGAGAATAATAACAATCCTATTGATCTTTTTATATATTTTCAATCTTAATATGGACTCTTCTCAGATATTGAACTTTCACTGTACGTATCTTAATAGAAGATTTTGAGGCCAACAAAATTTAAATTTATTTGCTCAAGTTACGACAATAAATGTAAAAATAAACCTAAAATCAAAAGGAGTATCACGAAATTGAAAGAAGTAACATATCTTTCAATTGAATCATACAAATATATCCATAGATTGGAAAATCAAATATATTATAACCCACAATATACTATAACTGAAGTTTTCCTAACAAAAGAAGGAAGATGAGAATAGTCACATCGATCAAATACACAAAGAAGAAGTAGGCATGATTCTTTCAAACAAAATATTTCATGTCATATCCCTTATCTTGAAAGTAAATTCTCTTAATCATATGCATCTAACCATAATATATATTCTAAGTAATCTATTTTAATTTAGCAATGGAATAACAAAGTTAGACTCCACATTAACTTATTTATTAATTCTAAACATAACAAATATGTATTGTGAGACCATTGCATATGAAACATCTTCGTACCCTAACATATGTTGGATTTCTCCAACATCACAAATTGTTAGAGGGTGATAAAAGTTATAGTGGAGGAGACATCTTCGTACCCTAAAATATATTGGATTTTCGAAGCATTTTTTGTTCTATAACCTTAACTTTACATTGTATTCCTTGTGCTTCTATAAATTTTGTATTTTCATAGAAAATGACGTGAACAAATGTCACTTATGCACGTTAAAATTTGGACCGATAAAATGGTAAAGTGTCTAAAAGAACTTGTAGCCCGCCATGGTGTTGTCCATTGGCTCAAAAGAAATCTCAATTTCGAACAAAAGGCTTTCCCCATTGAACCCTTTTTAAATCATTCTGTCTTATTGCTAATGCCAAAAATGGACCATTATATACTCCCTTCGGCCCACTTTATTTGTCTTTCTAATTAAAAATAAATGATCTAAAATAATTGTCATTTTAAAAAATCACGATATAATTAATTATTTATTTCCACTTTTACCTTAATTATAAATACAGAAAGATTTAATATAGTACAAAAAAAAAATATTAAATTGAGAAAATAATAAATAATGAAATTTAGTTAAATTATCCTCTACTTAATATTTTTTTTTAAGGAGACTCGTAACAAAAAAATATTATAAGTAAAATATGAAGGGAGCACATCTTCTCTGACATATCATGATATCAAATTCGCAGTCATTCTTGTAGAGTTTGTGAAAGGTATTGTATTAACATTGAAGAAAGTGTCCTTGAGTGGCGGCTATTTTACTTTTGACTTTCACTATGCAAACGGGAATAAGCAAGTAAGTTGGCTAAAAGGACACTTTTTCAAATTATATTTTATATTTAGATACAAGTTTGAAATTTTTCGTCAAATGCCCATTTTTTGTGGTATCATCATTGGAAGTCCCAAAGCTATCAATTCTAAGCATCAAAGTTTTAAATAATATAAACAAGTTTTTCGATCCCTCCGTCACGATCCAATTTCTCAGGTTATGATGATACCTATAATCCCCCAGTAGGCAAACCAATTCCCGAAGCCCAGAACGGTTAGTAATAGTCTACTACCTAACCAACACGCACAATAAGCAGAAATAAGCGGAAGCAGAATATAAAGATAGACAAAGCGGAAACAATAACCTGCATATATACATTATGAAACTACACCAACCCCAAGACTTGGTATCGATAGTACAAAAACTTCTAATAGAATACAAGTGCTAACAGTAACAAAAGATAAGTACAACTGTCTCCGAATATACAAAGAGTAACAATACAAAGATGAGATGTGGTTTCACGACCCGATTTCTCAGGTCATGATGACACCTACGACCCCCCAGTAGGCGAACCAATTTTCGTAGCCCAAAACGGTTAGTAATGGACTACTACCTAACCAACACGCACAGTAAGCAGAAATAAGCGGAAGCAAAATATAAAAATAGACAAAGCGAAAGCAATAACCTGAATATATAAATAATGAAACTACACCAATCCCAAAACTTGGTACCGAAAGTGCAGAAGCTTCTAATAGAATACAAGTGCTAGAAGTAACAAAATGATAAGTACAACTGTCTCCGAATATACAAAGAGTAACAGTACAAAAGATGATATGTGGTCAAGCCCCGGTTGTCAGGCGCTCACCCTAGTCTCGAATATCCAGAAGCTGCACGAGTTTCCACGCGATCAACAACGAAAGCTCACACTAATATCTGCACCGAAAAGTGTAAAAGTGTAGTATGAGCACCAATTGCTAAGCAACGGGTACCCAGTAGGCATCATCGGACGACTGAGCGCATATAAAATATAAAAGCAGTAACAAGCAGAATGCAAGAAAAAACAGTCACAGAGAACAAAGAGGAAGCACAAGGAAACTAGCACAAGGGTAATTCAACCAAGAGTACAAGTAAAACATGCTAGCACAAAAGATATACATACACAGAAACACAGGTGAAAGAAGAAATAAGGACACACCTGGATCCTTGCAACAACAGTATATATAAAGAGAATTTAAAGAGTTGGGCGGTATACCGGTAACCTCAAAGATAACGGGAAAAAGGAAAGCAAGTCAACAATCGAACTAGAAATCATAAACTAACAAAAACATGCCTAAGACATCAATACCAAGATAAAAATAAATGTAATCAACTCACAAGTCAAACCTAAGATGAAATAACTAACCCACAAGTATCCAAATCTGCTAATCAAGCCAGGATAAAAATAGGAATCAATACCCTACAACCGCTCAGAAAGCTACACAATCAGGATCTCAACAACGCGGGCCCCACTGTCCTCTCAACACTCATAGTCCCAAAGCAGGTGCCTCAACAGGGTAAAACCACTCATCCAATCGGTACCAAGGTCAATACTAGCTCTACGAAATGAAAGAAGTAATCTAATCTACCTACATTCCCAATGGCCGCTCATACAACCGAGGAACACAATCAAGTGAAAACAAACCCTCCTACCACCCATACAACCAGAGCATACACTGAACACACAACAAATAAGGGTGGAATCGGAGTACCAAATGCATGATAATGATATGATGTGAAAGTAACCCATATGTTCCCTCATAGGTACCCCAAAGGCCCATGTAGAGGAGGGACCCATGGAAGGATTCTACCCGTGTACCTCTACTCCGCCATACACCCCTCCTCCTGGCATGCGGGTCGGCCCGTATCCAGTTGCCCAGGAACGACAGGGTCCATAGAGGTCTACTCATCGACCACATATAAACCGTGCCAATCTCAAACAGTAGCTCAAAACTCGAAACCTCGTAGTACCTGCCCAAAACTGAACCGGGTCTAAAACAGTAGTAGTTATCACAAAGACCCTCTCAAAGAGTGCCCGAAGTATATCCGGGTCTAAAATTAGTAATAAATCCTCAGTAACCCTCTCGAAGGGTGCCCGGAGCATAGCCGGGTCTAAAACCATCGTAAAATATGTCTACCACTCCGGCATAGCCGAGTCTAGTATCAGTAATAAGTCAGTGAGAAAATCAGCATAGTGCCATTTTTATCTCGAGGAAAATCCATCAGTCAATACCAAAACTCATTTTATCATTATTTATATCGAAAATGGGCCCTCGAGGCCATGCAAAGTTTAGAAAAATTGGTGATAGTCGGCCCGAAGCCAAAACAGTAGTAAAACATGCATAAAATCCTTTTTCATGAATGATATGCTCGCACACATATACGTTAGCCCAAAGTGGCTCACACACATTCCTATCGGTCTTGCACAGGCACAAGCGGTTCTACAACATGAATAACCAGCCTAGAACAATGTCTCCTATGTGGTGGACTCGTGGACATTCCCAAATAACCCACTATCTATGTTCTAGAGTTAATACAAGGCCGCACAGGAACACAAGGGTAATATACAATACTACACGAATACTACAAACCACGTATGAAATAAACAGACAGAAAAAGCGGACAAGGTCTGAGGGTACCAACCTATAAAAACTCACCCACCCAAGGATACTAATTAGTGCATTTATAGTCTATATACGCAGATTCTAGATAGGGGAAACCATAACCTACCTGTCGTCCAACGACTAGCTGCAGAAATGGCTTTGTCCAAGATCGAACTGCTCTGAGAAGTTCCAAATTGCGAAAATACTATCACAATAATAATCTACATGTTAAAAGGAGACTAACGATACCCATAATATTATACCCACACCCGGGTTGAAATTTGGGTCACTGACAGGCCCGTGGGCCCCACAACCTAAAACCGAAATTGAAGAACACCCAAGTGTTCCTTACTATCCCGGGAGAAAATGCTCAAAATTTGAACAAAAATGGACCATAGAAATGGGTCAAAACATCCCCAAGAACCAATAATTTAAAGAAGAGAATTTAAGGAAATCAACGGAAAAGAACAAGAGAATTACCCGATTTGGAGACCAAAAATTGCTCAAGGATCAACAACAAACTTTCCTCCAAGCAATGGGCGTGTGAAGGTGAAAAACTGGTGTAATTTGGAGTAACAATGGTAAAAATATCGCTTAAGGAAGAAGGAAATACGAGCTGGAAAAAGGAGGCCAACAACTATATAAGCTGGCCCGCCTGTGCCACGCCTGCGCGACCATGGCACAACCTATGGGGGCTCGCGTATGCGGGCGGCCCATGCATAAGCGTAGGCCAGGTGCTGGCCTAACGCGCACGCGGCCAGGCCACCGTAAATGCCGCAGCGCGCACGCGATCGGGCGTCTAGGTGAAGGCAAGGAAGAAGGAGCAGCTGGCATGCTTCTTCGCGTACGCAACCATGCCACGCGTAGGCAAAGGCCATGCTGGTGCCATGACAACACCAGCTGCCAACAACCAAGCCCAAAGAAAGAATTACTCCGATGAACCGTCGAGAATGCATTCGGGGTCCCACAAACACAAACGATGTGAGCTATTCAACTAGAAATGACATTCCGGATCCAACAAAATCAATGAAAATCCTATCGAAGGTTGACTTAATGAAAAGTGGGCCCCGCACCAAAATCAACCTATAGGCTAACAATTCCAAAAGCAGAACCCAAGGGCCGAAATCAAGTCCGGAAGCCTCGAGACCCAAACCAATAGTCCCTCTAGCCTAAACTTGACATTCCAGAGCTAACAACGTGACAAAATTTTCATCCGAGGCCGTCTTCTCCAAATGTCGACCAATATCAACCAAACAAGCCCAATTGGCCTGAAAACACAAAACGAGAGAGAATTCCAAGCTGAAAAGCTCCCGGATCCTGACCAAAGGTCTTACTAGGCCAAGGTCCATGCTCCAGAGCTTATGGAATTATCAGAATTTGATTCCGAGCACGTTCACCAAGAATGTTGACTGACGTCAATGATTTCAAAAGCCTAAAACTCTAAAACAAGGAACGACCAAAAATATCTAACCGACGGCCCGTGCACCAAACTACTAGACCTAGCAGGCCGTAAATGACTTGGGGCCGCTACAAGCAAGCTCTAATTGTACACGAAAAGTGAAAACGCATAAATAACCGGAAGGGTCATTACATCATCCACTACTAAAAAGACTTTCATCCTCGAAAGTCAGGGAAGAAGGAAATACTAGAGACTTGATAACAATGGATACAAAGCTCGTACCACTCTCTCGAAAACCCAGGCAGCCTCCATGACCGAACAACACCCAATAGAACAGAACCAACGGAAGCAACCAAGCCTTAACTCCTTACTAGCCAAACTAGATTCCAACCCTTTATTCCACAACTCCAAGGGCTTGCCAACCCAACCAAATCTCGAGAATCACAATCGAAAAGCACCGACACAACACCGAAATCAGAGAAGCAAGGTGGTCAACACACATAACTCGTATCCTCAAAACCACAACCAAGTTTACCAGAAAAGCCATCAACCCAAAACTCTAACTCATGAACCCGCTGATCCGCAAAACCCTTTATTCTGACCCAAATTCTACTGCACCAAAGTCATGAAGCTTCAAATACGCAGAACACCCGAGCCACCCTCGAAACATCAACTGAACCACTAGAGATCTATAGTTCTCATTATACTCAACCACAAACGGAGTCACCCTATTACACATACTCTTTCCAAGCCAACTATAGCCTACTAGCCTTTGCCATCCAAGATAAAAACCCGTAGCATAGCGTTGAAAACTGGAGTTACTTGCCCCGACTAACCATCCACCAATGAATGAACACTTTTGATAAAATCAAACTCAATAACTGAACCTAATTGAGAAACCCATCTGAACCTAATTTAATCTTGCACACTAGGGTTAGGAAAGCATGGATGAACACCCTGTGTCAATGGAGAAATCTCCCAACTGTCGAACAAAGCCAACCCCGCTGAACCGTGCCAAGTTTGAATCAACAGACAATGAACGAACCAGGGCAACCTACCTGAAAAACCCAAACCAAAACCAAAACCCTGCAAGGAGTGTGGTAAGACTACCACGAAGTCCGTAACCAATGATCAAGCTCCAAGCTCCAGAAGTACCGCTACTGCTCTGATTACTCAAACATCATTCAGATTTAAGATCACCTTACTAGTCTCAACTTGGAAGAAAGTCCACCACACTGCGAATACCAAGTCAAACACTCCGTAGGCAAAGAAAAGGTACCTAACGCCCAAGGTCGCCATCTAGCTATCGAAGTTTTTCATAAACCTTCAATCTTACCCATTGGGCCCAAAACCATTTGGTCTACTGTACTCGCACATGAACCACCAACTCCGAAAGTACCAAAAACACCACAACCTTGGCTCACACTAGCAGAGTCTAACCAACACTGAAGTCCCACACAAAGGGCAACCTATGAAGGAGCAACTAATCAAGCTTTCAAACCCTCAAAACACAAGGGTGACCACCAGTCTCTAAGTATCACTAGAACTCAAATTAGCCTCGCTAGCCTCAACACGCACAACCTGATCACATATAGCATACACCACTGGTGAATCTCGAACTTACACCGCTGAGTCTGTCCAACCATGGTAGAAGGAACCTCGTACTATCTAGGGTACCACCAAAATATGAAATGTCCAGCCTAACTCAAAGGTTAGCCAAGGACTAGGTGTCCAAGGTCAACTGTCACTCCACAACTGAAAATGGGGAAGCTAAGTTGTCTGAACTCATTGCCTTCTAACCCAAGAAGATGAAATCGAAGAGAATCAACCACGAACCATCTGGAGTAGTTTGCTAAGCCACGATTCTAAAATCCATCACCAATTTTACCAAACAATGCTCCTGTCGAAGCCACGAGTAGACTAATACACCATAAAAGAATACTGATAGTACTGGAGCCAACTAGGCCCTGAATCCACAATTTTCCCATCCGTAGATTCTACCAAAACTTAGATTATTCGATGAACATAACAAGGAAATCACAACTGATGCAACGAGTCCCCAAAGGTAGTACTGGAAATGACCACTACATCAATCTCATACTAGAAGGAATTCTGACCTCGAGTCTATCAAAGGAAATGGCACCACAATCTGCACTTGGTCGACGCCAGTCACCAACACACAAGCCCAAGCAAACCCTCAGTCGCCTCGATCAGCTACTAGAACATATATATACGCATAAAGAGTCATCACCCTCCTTCACAAACCACACGAAACCATTTCTTAAGATGCACCGAACCTTGCAAATTCCTTCTCGAATGAAACTTGGAGCTACCCCTTTAGCTCCCACAACTCTTACCAGTAACACTTGATACGACGGAACAAGGGCAGGCCGAATGCCTAACTTAACCAAAAATGCTATAGTCAAAATCCAACCATAATGCTATAATTCTAAAGTCATCCTCAACCACGATGCTACAATCAACACTCAGCCAGAACTATAGCCAAACACTCGATTACAATGCCACAATCAAACTCAATTTCATCAACCAAAACTAGGGAGGGCAGTAGGAAACTCATCTAGACCTAGAACAGAAGGAACCACGAAAACAAACCATACTTGCTAACTTACCAAACCCAACACCAAGGAAGGTCGATTTAGATCACCAGAGAAAAGCAAAACTGAACAATGCTCACCAGCATAACCAATACCACTAAACTTATGATAGGAGCACAAACTCTGGCACTACTACTGGGATCACACCAAACCAATACAAGGACCTCTAGCCATGCTAGATAACGACCTAGGTAAAAACCATCTAGGACCGCTACAAAAGAAGACCCAAAGCAAGCCTAGAACCACAATGAACATGAATCGAGCTCTACAAAACCTACCCACGAGCTACAACCTCAGGAAAACACCTCTCAGGGACATCTCACCCCATCCACTACTAAAGAATAAACTACCAAGAAAATAATGCATAAACACTACAATTCAGGTAGTGAAACAACTAAATAAGTAACAGGAAAGCACATAAGCAAATACACAAAAAAGGGAGAATCACGACGCGAGCAAGGCTATCACCAACTGAAGGTAAATAGAGTCATACCTGGAGCGATAGCATCGGGAACCTCTATCTCTAGCCCACTAAGAGGGGCATCAGATTGACAGTGTCTATCACTGGCCAGAGTAGTCGAAGCTGAAGGCTCAACCACCTCTCAACGGGACAAGCTCAATAAAGTTGACCAATCTCTCCACAATCATAACAACTAGGCTGGTCGGGATACACAATCGTAGGGCAATTCCTAGAAAAGTGCCCATGCTCACCACATCAAAAACAACCTCTACCAGATGAAGCCCGAAGAGAAGATCTCATTGAACCAGATCGGCCACCACGGCTTACACACTCTGAAGGCAAACCCCAAAGAATATGATCCGTACCCTATCTACTCTGGTCAACATGCCCTACACAACTACTCTCTGGAACCTGTGGAGTAACTGAAACCGATATGATAGATAAGAAGCAACGGAACTGATCCCTAGCAGGCAATCCCCTACCTCAAGTCTGAGAAGCTCGGAAACTGCCCTGACAACGATGCTTCTTACTACTGCCTCTATATGCCTCATGACATAAACCCTCAACAACCCAAGCATGATCAACTACCTGAAGAAAGGTCACCCCAACTGTAACCAAATTCTCGATTGCCAAATGGAGTGGTGAAATCAAACCTCCAAAAAAGATTTGAACCCTATCAAACTCTGAAGGCACAGTCCTGGCAGTATGTCTAACCATCTCATGAAACCTCGCCTCATACTCCAACACCGATATGCTAGGTTGCTGAAGAACTGGAAACCCAACTCTAAGTGAAGTAATGCTCAAAGAACTGGGTACTGCCCCACCTTGAGGCACTGAAACACCCATCAGAGGCTAGGCTGACCACACACCCCTTATCTGATGCAATTATCTCTCACTATGAAGTCCCAGCGCTGACAGAAGCAGTGAAACAACAGGCACAAAATCCTTGACATCACTCGCAGTTGCACTCGTCTTAGGCATTTGAGAAGGAATAAGGCAATCGAGGTTTATAAGTCAGTAGAGCCAGGAACGCACGATAGGGAGACAAGAAGGTGGAACTTTTTCCAACAATGCCCTGTAGCCTCCCGCAGATAGGATACAAACGTCATTGTATCGATTCACGAAACTCTACTTAGACACTTGCTTCTGTACAACGATAGCGGTGAACCTAGGCTCTAATACCAAGCTGTCACGACTTGATTTCTCAGGTCATGATGTCACCTAAAACCCCCAGTAGGCAAACCAATTCCCATAGCCTAAAATGGTTAGTAATGGGCTACTACCTAACCAACACGTACAATAAGCAGAAATAAGCGGAAGCAAAATATAAAGATAGACAAAGAGGAAGCAATAACATGAATATATACATAATGAAACTACACCAACCCCTAGACTTGGTACCGATAGTACATAAGCTTCTAATAGAATACACATGCTAGAAGTAACAAAATAATAAGTACAACTGTCTCCGAATATACAAAGAGTAACAGTACAAAAGATGAGATATGGTCAAGCCCCGGTCGTTAGGCGCTCACCCTAGTCTCAAATATCCAGAATCTGCACGAGTCTCCACGTGATCAACGGCGAAAGCTCACACTAATATCTACACTAAAAGGTGCAGAAGTGTAGAATGAGCATCAATTGCTAAGCAACGGGTACCCAGTAGGCATCATCAGCCGACTGAACGCATATAAAATATAAAAGCAGTAACAAGCAGAATGCAAGGAAAAACAGTCACAGAGAACAAAGAGGATGCACAAGGAAACTAGCACAAGGGTAATTCAACCAAGAGTATAAGTAAAACATGCTAGCACAGAAGATATACATACATAGAAACACAGGTAAAAGAAGAAAGAAGGACGCACCTGGGATCCTTGGAACAATAGTATATATAAAGAGAATTTAAAAATTTGGGCGGTATACCGGTAACCTCAAAGATAACGGGAAAAAGGAAAGCAAGTCAACAATCGAACTAGAAATCACAAACTAACAGAAACATGCCTAAGACATCAATACTAAGATAAAAATAAATGTAATCAACTCACAAATCAAACCTAAGATGGAATAACTAACCCACAAGTATCCAAACACTCTCAAGTTGACTTCAAAATAACAATCAAAACTAGCTAATACTCAAGTCCCCGACAATGACACCATTTTTGATAAACGCTCAAATCGTGCTCTCCACTTAAGGAGGTCACAACGATCGTGTAGTCAAAACAAAATTTATAACCCAATGGATGTCGGGGTCAAACCCAAGGGACCTAATTTAGAACATTAGAGATTGTGCGAAGCGATTTCAAAAGGAGAGTAGTTGTTCAACAAAACAAAAGCAATAAAATGGGGGAATTGGGAAAGTTGTAACTACTAACTAAATTCAAGTAAAAGCTGTAAAATTGAGATGGGTGTACCAAATAGAACTAGATGACTAGGGGTGCATTTCTGATTGGGCATTTGCTATAAGATAGGGTGATCACTAATTCACTCAAATTCTCACCTAGTGACACGGGTAGCATTGGTCATAAGTGTGGAATGCTATCTCTCGATCAACATCCACATATTCGATGATTTCGATTAGAACATCATTCGATGTGTTAAATAACCAACCAACATTTTCTTGGGGAGGTCGTCCTATTTCTAGCTCGGACCCTTAAATAGGAGATTCCGCAATTTGAGCTATGTCTAGCCTCCAATCTAAGTGGATTCCCAAGTACCCACTAGAAATTTCACATCCACAACTATAAAATTCTCTCTCGAGCAACTAAGTAGCCAAGTAAGGTAAATTCATATTTGCAACCACAAATTGTTAGATTAAAACATGGTGAAATTACTAGACCCACATCAGATAAGCAATTATAAGAGTAATTTAGCAACACCCACACCCATTAGCTGCACACCCATCATCAATACACCCCTAGACAAGAGAAATTAGCCACTCATAGAAGGGGGAGAAGATATACCAGCTGGGTAAATAAAATTCCCATCCATTGTAGTTGATTCTCAAGTTCTAGAGTCAAATTAGCACACAATTTGTTAACCAAAAGATTTAATTGAAAACCCTCTCTCAATGGAGATGGAGAAAAGTGTTTACAAGCCAAAAATGTCTCCAAGTTCTCTACTGAAAATCTCTACTCTCAATTGTATATACAAATTAAGCCTAAAATTCCTTTTATATATTCCCAAAATCATCACATAAATTTAGGACAAAATTGCCCTCCGGGTGGTGTGCGACGCGGTGTACGGTGCACACATCGCAGTGTGCACGTCGCACATAGGCTTCAGGTTGACCAGTTACTTCAGTCGTTTAGGTAGGCCTTGTGCAGAGGGTGATGCATTTTGCACCACGAGATGTGCGCGTCGCATGGCAACCGCATGTTGTAGCAAAATCTTTAGTCATCTTTGCAGCTTTATATAGAGGAGGTACGAATTGCACAGGCCGCACCTCTCGGTAGATTCTCCAGCTTTTCTCAACTCTTCACACTTAGCTCCTTTTTGGCCTTTTTTGGGTCCATATCCTTGTTTCTCCTCTTCTATCAAAAGCACCTGCATAGACATCAATAAAGGTCATAAGAACCTCTAAATCAATTCAAAACATAGAAATAATTCATGGATATAGGCTCAATAAGTTGGTAGGTTACCGACTTATCGAACTCCCAAATTTGAACTATTGCTTGTCCTCAAGCAAGATACTTACATGGCAAGGAATGAATTATGCTAAGGCTCAATTAAGGCACAAAAACTATTCTACACTAAAAATTTAAGAAAAATAAATAAACAAAAGACTCAAACAAAAGACTCAACTACTATGCTTATCTCAATTTGGACCCCCACATGCTCAAGGCAATTGCTCATTTCAAAACTCTTTGTTCAAAGGACATCATGTTTCATTCCAAACCCAAGGGAATTTAAAGCAAGACATTTAAGCTTCTCAAGTCACTGGCATGGACCGTCAAGGTTTGCTTGAGATTCACCACACAACTTGTCTCATTCATTCCCCTCAATTAAAATAGAGACTCTATGCTTCAATTCGAGTGCATGATGCCACTCACCACAAGAGAGAATCCCACTCACAATCATTCAATTCACAAAACACGGGATTATAAGAGAACAAAGAAGACTCTCACTCTCTCAAAGAAGTTCAAGTGTATGCGCATCGAACCATAGGCTTGCCCTTTATGTAATTCGCCACAAATGTAAGGTAGCCAAGTTTGGAATCACCAAGGACTTGCGGGTTGTAATGTTGGCTAGGGTTAAGGTGAGGATATCATTTGGTTCAAGTGACTACACCTCCCTAATGCTCTTTGTTTTGTCATTTCAAACGCCGCTCACATTTTTTAGTTTCCAACTTCACCTTGTTTCTCCCTCACACAACCCAAGATTTCTCCTTTTAACCTCATGATTATTCACACCTTATATCACCTTTACTTGGTAGCACCTATATTTGCTTTTCAATTTGCTCATTTGGATCGATCTTTTGGAGCAATTTTCAATTATCTATTCAAGGTGCTACCTTGCACTTGAAGTGCATTCCTTTTATTCTCCTCATTTGATCACATGCACCCCCCAAACTTAGGCCTTTGCCTATGTTATCTTTTGTTCCCCCCAAACTTAGGCTTTTAGCCTACAATTCATTTTCAAGCAATTAGGGAGGACGGGTGCCAAGCTAGAGGTTCCAAAAAGGTCAAGGTGTTACAAAGGTGTCAAAGAATGGTCACAAGCTCAAAAGGGTTCACTAGGATTTGATGTCATTGGGAGGTCATTTGAGTGAAGTGGCTATCCAAAAAGGGCCTAAGGTCACTTTCCAAGCTTGGTTACACCTAGAATTTTGCCTTGAATCACATTCTGGGCAAGTTCTTGATGACACTTATGCACAAGAATCAAGGTAAAGCCTGACCGCACAAGACATCATACCACAAGACTTCATCCATTAGTCCCACAATCAATTGGGGAAAATGACTTTTGACAAGCTATTCCGAGTTCATTACACACTCATTTATGAGTCAGTCAAGCCAAAGCGAGAGTGTGCAAGTCATGACAAGAGAACGCTTTTCCTCAAAAATTTATTTCCCTTCTTCCTTTCCTTTTCAAAAGCAATTTACCAAGAAGAAATTTTTTTGGTGGGCCCATTTTGAGACAAGCATTTACGGACTCAATTCTAAACTAAACTTGGCATTTTCCCTTAAGAAAGTCGCCTCTCAATCTATCATAGGGAAACACCAACACGGTTTGACACATAAAAACAAAAGAAAAGAAAAAGAAAATAATCAAAACTTTTGCTCCTTGGGAAAGAACCCTGGTATTAAGAAAACCCTCAGAGTTTATTTCTACACTACTATGAATAATGTGATCCACAATTTTTCGCGCTCATGAATCAATCAAGAACAAGCCTCGGTGTAGGCATTTAGCGCATTTGTAAGGCACGAGTAGTGGAACAATAGGTCATGTCAGACCAACCCGGCACACCATCAATAAAATTCAAGCCCGACCAGGGCACAATTAAGCTCAAAGGAAAATGAAAACATAATCTAAAGAAAGGAAAAATAATAGCATCACAATCAATCCAAAATGTGCCCGTCAAGGGCAAAATAAAACTAAGCAGACTAATCAACTAGGCCCAACAAGGGCAATAAATTGTCTCAAGCCCACTCACGGGCACCAAAAAGCAAATAGAGTAAAAAAAGCCACACCCTCCCATAAAAGAAGCATTGTCCTCAATGCTCATAGTGTAATGGGAAAAAGGTGGAACTCCCTGTAGGGACTAGTCCTCATCATCAGCATCACCAGGAGCAGGTTCAACTAGGGCCAACACCACCCATTTGGGAGTGCAAAGAAAGTGTGGAGTCGTGAAGCGCCCTCTAAGAATCTGGATCATAATCATCCTCCAGCTCTCAATCTTCGGTCTCGTGTGGCTCTTCCTCCGCATAAGAGGCAAACAAGTCATCCAACGGTCCAGAAATCTTCCGAGGTGGTGGCAATGTAGTCAAATCCTCTTGCACCATAGGGGCCTTGCCTTTAGCTTTGTCAACATCTCTTCGGAGTGTCATGATTGCTCCCTCCATGACATACACCCATTTGCACAGAGTGTTCAAGCTATCCACTACCCCCTTCACTGCGCTTTTGACTTCCCTATTGATCATCCCTGGTAGTTTAGTGGCTAAGTCAGAAAGCTGCTTCTCATGGCTATAGGTTTTATCCACCATATCCTGAAGGCTATTTTTGGTCATCGAGGGGGATGTGTCATGTGCATGTGGCTCGGCCATGACCCGGGAGAGAGATAGAACACCCACTCTATCATCAAGGTTACCTCTCGCAGCTACCACTGATGCCTCAGTCCTTTGTCTCTTAAATCAGGGTGCATCCTTGTCAGTTTTCTTATCAAGATCAATCACCCCCACAACGTGGGTGACTTTGTCACAACTGAGGTAGGAAATCCCCACCTTAGAACACAACTTGCTGATCAACACTGGGAAAGGGAATGCATTCTTTTCTTAGCGGGCCTTTCTTCGAATAACTATGACTGCAATTTCACTAAAATTCACATGTTCACTTGTCATGATGGCAGCAACCAAAATAGCACCCTCTTGAGTTATTTTCTGATCATTTTGAGATAGAAGGAACCTATTGCGGACTAGATCATACCACAGTTAGGCTTCAAAGTGTAACATTTTTCTTGGGATATCACCCCCCACAAGGGACCAGGAAGGAACATCTCGAGCAATGATTGGGGCTGTTGCTTGATATGGTTTTGGTTTGGCTATTAATTTAGCCATGAGGGATGGTGTAGGGTTGATTAGTTGGCCCCAATAGATGGCGTTGATAGTAGCAGGGGTGACGCTAACCTTCTTGCCTCTGACTATGACTGAATTCAAGTTGGGGAATTTCTACGCTGGCCCTTTGTATCCTTTGGAGTCTTGGGTAGCCTGGTATGCCACGAAGAATTCCTGCACCACATCCTCATAATATCCCCCGGGTATATCCTGAAAGGGATGCCACTCTCGCTCAGCCATCTGTCGGTGCATGTTTGGTAGCTCATCTCCGACCTCTCCCAAGTTAAAACTTTGCTCCTCATTGAAGCCTCTATCTTTGTCCCATTTGTAGATAGTTTTCATTCCCTATATTCCGAAGTGGAGCCTTGCTTCTTCGGCAGCACTTCGCCTGCTAGAAGACATGGTCTTCATCCAAAGATTGTGAGCCAAAAACAAAACAAATCTACTAAGGGTGGAATGCAACAGAATAGAAAAACAAAAAAGGTGTCTGTTGTCTTGTGCGGACCACATGCGAAACGCACTAGGAAGAGTGCATGTCACAAGTGCTGTCATACAAGACAACAGAACCTTCAGGGAATTTTTCTGTTGATGTGCGAAGTTGGTGCGATCCACAACATCAGAAGTGCATATCGCATCAAGCTTCGCCCCTCAAGTCAGTGTTCTTCACTCTCTTTTCAACTTGGTGTGATGTCATGAGCCACCTGCATATCAAGATCTATGTATCGTATGCGGAACACACAAAGACAGAATTGGAATTATTGGTTCCTTGTGTTCTTGTGAGTTACACATATGATCCATAGAGCAAGATATGCTTCGGCACTTAGCATCACACACAACCAATTCATAATAACAAATGGGGGCAAAGGGGATTCATGACCATAACTTCTGGGTACTCAGACTTCCCCGGATTTCCATTAAGCCATAACCAACAAGAAATGACTCAACGACTTCCCTTAAGATGGACGTTACCCCGTCTATCATTGGGAACATCAAGCTCTCCTTGCAACAATGGGCACATATAGCATATCAATAATTAACCCGCTTCCCCCACAAGATCATATAACCCAACTAGATTTTCAATAAGAATAATGGGCCTACAATCGGCAACATTCAACCTCAATTATCAATTATCAATCAAACCCTCATAACTAATGGTGACTTGGCCTTAAGAACGACGTCACCCAATCTATCATTGGGCCAAATCAAGCACTAGTCACAAGTGGGTTACTCAAACTTCACCCCATCACATATTTTAAGGCTAAACATTGCCACCAATCAACATGGATAGTCAAGATTTACAATCTACCAAGTTGATATTAAAAGATTTCATCATTACAACTCAAAATTGGAACCCAAAATTTTTGGATCTCACCCATTATCAACATGGCTAATATACTAAGCATGCTTCACAATATGAGTTCCCAACAATCATAAGAATAACTATTTAATGTTGGGGAACTTACCACAAGTAAAGATTGCGAAGGGAAGAACAGAAATTAAAGCTTTTTGAATTCCAACAATGGTGACCCGCAAGACCTCCAGGAGAATGACGGCAGCAACATGGAGAAGTGGTGGAAAAGGTTGGGTGATAAGAGGAGAAATATTTGTGGGAGTTTGAGGGGTTTGGCGAGAATTTTGGTGGAAGGTTTTGAGAGTTGTGGGGAAAGATGGTGGAAAAGGGAGAGAGAGAGGTGGTTTTAAAAGAAAAAGAACAAGAAGAGTTGGCCGAGTCATCTCTGGGTCGGGTCGGTCAATGAGTTAGGTTAATTAAAATTCAACTTTACCTCTTGTGTGTCGCGACATGTGATTCACACCAGACAAGGTGCGGACCACATGGTGTATCACATATGCCCTTTTTCCCTCTTGGTTTGCCCAAGCATCTGTTTCCTTGTGCGATGAAGGTGCGACGCGTACTTGGGTTGGTGCGATCCACACAGTACAGCGCATGTCACCTCCAGTTTTTCAATTTTTCTTCTAGGCCTTCTATTTTGGTGTGTGGTGAGCCGTGCAACCCGCACAATTGCTTGTGCAGTCCGCACCATCCACCGCAAGGCACATTTGTGCCTTGTTTTCCCTTGTCCATGTTTTCTATTTCATGCATTCCCTATAGAACATCAAAAACAACAAACACGAACCAAAAATAAATAAAAAAAACTTGGGTTGCCTCCCAAGCAGCGCTTGATTTAACATCGCGGCACGATGATGTTACCTTAATCCTCATTCATTTTTGGGGTTGTTGACGGTGTTGCTAGGCAGCATTCCCTTCATTCGTGGGTTCATTTGGCTTGATAGGTAGGTCATTTGGGCCTCAAGGTGCTTGATAGAAGCACTATGGGAGCTCACCGTTTGGTGAAGTGTAAAGACCTCACTCTTGTTCTCACTCACTCCTGAGTTTGTAGTGTCCACTTTCTTAAGAACCAAGGACAACATGTCCTCTAACTTGGATTGTCTGGGATTGCTTATGCCCGGTTGGTAGAGAGAATCAGATTTGTTTAGAGGGATATAAGGATTCGAGCTCTGGTGATTGAAGTGATCACGATCCTTCTCTCTTTCACGCCAATTTACATCCCCCGCTTTGTCTCTAATCCAACCATGATTCTCTTCCCGTAGGCAATAATACCCTGGGCAAGAACCCTCCAACATATAGCATAGCTTACCATCAACCTCAGTCATAAGCTCAACATTATTCACCTCAATCTCTAGTGTACTCACTGCATTCACTTTCTTAACACCAGATCCCATCACGTGCTTGGCCATCAAGTCAATTTGTGTCATCATTTTAGCCAATGCTTCATCTCGCTCCTCATCTTTCCTTCTTGCTTTATTTGTCAAGATTGTTGAGGGCATTCCCAAAGTCGACACCTCTGCCTCTCTTGTATGCCAAGCTTGATTGGTCTTGGTCATCCGTTCTAATAGCGTCGAGGCAATGTGAAAATCAAGGTCCATAAAGGTGCCACCTCCAAGATTATCGGCCACTGATTTGCTTACGGAGTTTAACAACCTGTAGAATCTTTGTAATAACACATTGTTTGACAACTCATGGTTTGGACACAAGAGAAGCTTCTTCTTGAATCATAGCTAAACCTCATGTAAGGGCTCATCGGGGAGTTGCTTGAAGTTGGTGATCTCATCTCTTAACTTCATCATTCGAGATGGAGGAAAGAATCTCGAGGTAAATGCATCAACCAACTCGAAACAAGATATGATTGATTCATCCGGTAATTCCTCCAACCACGGCTTGGCTTCCCCCGTCAATGAGAAAGGGAATAGGCGCAATCGGATGGACTCTTGGGAGATATTGTGGATCATGAATGGTTGATAAATCTCTAAGAAGTTTTGAATATGCCGGTTGGCGTTCTCATAGGAAGCTCCACTAAATAGCCCTTTCATTTGAATCAAATGGAGCATGGTGCTTGTCACATGGAAGACAACATTTCCAACCGTGGGAGGTAGGTGGATTACACCTACACCTCTGTGCATCATTGGCTCAGCAGCATTGGCGTTGTCGAAGCCTCCAATGTCCTCATTATTCTCGGCTTCTTCCATAGCCGAGCTGCTAAATCAATACTTAAAAACAACAAAAAGTAAAAGAAAACAAACACTCTCAAGTTGACTTCACAACAACAATCAAAACTAGCTAATACTCAAGTCCCTGGCAAAGACGCTATTTTTGATAAACGCTCAAATCGTGCTCTTCACTTAAGGAGGTCATAACGATCGCATAGTCAAAACAAAATTTATAACCCAACGGATGTCGGGGTTGAACCCAAGGGACCTAATTTAGCTCATTAGAGATTGTGCGAAGCGATTTCAAAAGGAGAGTAGTTGTTCAACAACACTAAAGCAATAAAATGGGGGAATTGGTAAAGTTGTAACTACTAACTCAATTTAAGTAAAAGCTGTAAAATCGAGATGGGTGTACCAAAAAGAACTAGATGACTAGGGGTGCATTTCTGATTGGGCATTTGCTATATGATAGGGTGATCACTAATTCACTCAAATTCTCACCTAGTGACACGGGTAGCATTGGTCATAAGTGTGGAATGCTATCTCTCGATCAACATCCACATATTCGATGATTTCGATTAGAACATCATTCGATGTGTTAAATAACCAACCAACATTTTCTTGGGGAGGTCGTCCTATTTCTAGCTCGGACCCTTAAATAGGAGATTCCGCAATTTGAGCTATGTCTAGCCTCCAATCTAAGTGGATTCCCAAGTACCCACTAGAAATTTCACATCCACAACTATAAAATTCTCTCTCGAGCAACTAAGTAGCCAAGTAAGGTAAATTCATATTTGCAACCACAAATTGTTAGATTAAAACATGGTGAAATTACTAGACCCACATCAGATAAACAATTATAAGAGTGATTTAGCAACACCCACACCCATTAGATACACACCCATCATCAATACACACCTAGACAAGAGAAATTAGCCACTCATAGAAGGGGGAGAAGATATATCAGCTGGGTAAATCAAATTCCCATCCATTGTAGTTGATTCTCAAGTTCTAGAGTCAAATTAGCACACAATTTGTTAACCAAAAGATTGGATTGAAAACCCTCTCTCAATAGAGATGGAGAAAAGTGTTTACAAGCCAAAAATGTCTCCAAGTTCTCTACTGAAAATCTCTACTCTCAATTGTCTATACAAAATAAGCCTAAAATTGCTTTTATATGTTCCCAAAATCGTCACATAAATTTAGGATAAAATTTCCCTCCGGGTGGTGTGCGACGCGGCGTGCAGTTCACACGTCACAGTGTGCACGTCGCACACGGGCTTCAGGTTGACCAGTGACTTCAGTCGCTTAGGTAGGCCTTGTGCGGAGGGTGATGCATTTCGCACCATGAGATGTGCACGTCGTATGGTGACCGCATGCCATAGCAGAATCTTCAGTCATCTTTGCAACTTTATGCGGAGGAGGTGCGAACTGCACCTCGGCCTGTGCGTGTCGCACAGCCACCACACCTCTCGGCAGATTCTCTAGCTTTTCTCAACTCTTCACACTTAGCTCCTTTTTGGCTCTTTTTGGGTCCATATCCTTGTTTCTCCTCTTCTATCCAAAGCACCTGCATAGACATCAATAAAGGTCATAAGAACCTCTAAATCAATTCAAAACATAGCAATAATTCAAGGATATAGGATCAATAAGTTGGTAGGTTACTGACTTATCAGGACCCATGGAAGGACTCTACCCGTGTACCTCTACTCCACTGTACACCCCTCCTCCTATCGCGCGCATCATCTTGTAGCTAGTTGCCCAGGAATGGTAGGGTCCATGGAGGTTTACTCATCGACCACATACAAACCGTGCCAATCTCAAACACTCAAAACCTCATAGTACCTGCTCGGAAC
Source organism: Jaltomata sinuosa (assembly GCA_003996215.1). Classification (NCBI taxonomy): domain Eukaryota; kingdom Viridiplantae; phylum Streptophyta; class Magnoliopsida; order Solanales; family Solanaceae; genus Jaltomata; species Jaltomata sinuosa. The sequence goes on from QJPP01005083.1 coordinate 24,344, forward strand.
CAAACCAGGTCTAAAACAGTAGTAGTAATCTCAAAGACCCTCTCAAAGGGTGCCCGAAGTATATCTGGGTCTAAAATCAGTAATAATGCCTTAGTAACCTTCTCGAAGAGTGCTCGGAGCGTAGCCGGGTCTAAAACCATCATGTCTAGCACTCCGGCATAGCCGAGTCTAGTATTAGTAATAAGTCATTGAGAAAATTAGCATAGTACCAGTTTTATCTCGAGGAAAATCCATCAGTCTATATCAAAACTCATTTTATCATCATTTATATCGAAAGCGGGCCCTCGAGGCCATGCAAAGTTTAGAAAAATCAGTGATAGTCGGCCCAAAGCCAAAGCAGTAGTAAAACATGCAGAAAATCCTTTTTCATGAATGATATGCTCGCAGACAAATAAGTTAGCCCAAAGTGGCTCACACACATTCCTATCAGCTCTGCACAGGCACAAGCGATTCTACAACACGGATAACCAACCTAGAACAATAACTTCTATGTCCGGGACTTGCGGACATTTCCAAATAACCCACCATATATGTTCTAGAGTTAATATAAGGCCATACAAGATCACAAGGGTAATATACAATACTACATGAATACTACAAACCACATATGAAATAAACAGACAGAAAAGGCAGACAAGGTCTGAGAGTACCAACCTATAACAACCCGCCCAAGGATACTAATTAGTGCAGTTATAGTCTATATACGTAGAGTCTAGCTAGGGGAAACCATAACCTACCGGTCATCCTACGACTAGTTGCGGAAATGGCTTCGTCCAAGCTTGAACTTCTCTGAGAAGCTCAAAATCGCGAAAATACTATCACAACAGTAATTTACACGTCAAAAGGAGACTAACGATACCCATAATGTTATACACATACCCGGGTTGAAATTCAGGTCACCGATGGGTCCGTGGGTCCCACAACCTGAAACTAGAAACAAAGAACACTCAAGTGTTCCTTACTATCCCAGGAGCACATGCTCAAAATTTGAGCGAAAATGGACCATAGAAATGGGTCAAAACAGCCCCAAGAACCAATAATTTAAATAGGAGAATTTAAGAAAATCAATGGAAAAGAAAAAGAGAATTACCCGATTTAGAGAAAAAAAATTGCTCGAGGATCAACAAAAAACTTTCCTCCAAGCAATCGGTGTGAGAAGATGAATAAATGGTGTAATTTGGAGTAATAATGGTGGAAATATCGCCTAAGGAAGAAGGAAATACGAGCTGGAAAAAGGAGGCCAACAGCTATATAAGCTGGCCTGCCTGTGCCACACCTACACGACCATGGCACTGCCTACGCGGGCTCACGTATGCGAGAGGCCCATGCGTACGCATAGGCCAGGCGCTGGCCCAGCGCGTACGCGTCTAGACCACTGCGAATGCAGCAGAGCGCACGCGACCGGGAGTCTCTTAGGCGAAGGCAAGGAAGGAGGGGAGGCTGGCATGCTTCTTCACATATGAAGCCATGCCACGCGTAGGCAAAGGCCATGCTGGTGCCATGACCGCACCAGCTTCTAATAGCCAAGCCCAAAGCAAGAATTTCTCCGACGGACCCTCGGGAATGCATCCGGGGTCCCGCAAACACAAATGACCTAAGTTATTCAACTCAAAACGGCGTTCTGGATCCAATTGAATCGATGAAAATCCCATCATAGGTCGATTTAACAAAAAGTGGGCCCTGCACCCAAAATCAACCTTTAGGCCAACAATTCCAAAAATGGAACCCAAGGGACGAAATCAAATCCGGAAGCCTCGGGACCCGAACCAATGGCCCCTCTAGCCTAAACTCAACATTCTGGAGCTAATAGCATTGACAAAATTTTCATCCAAGGAAGTCTTCTCCAAATGTCGACCAAAGTAAACCAAATAAGCCCAACTGGCCTAAAAACACATATCGAGAGAGAATTCCAAGTTGAAAAGCTCCCCAATCCCGACCAAAGGTCTTACTAGGCCAAGGTCCATGCTCTGGAGCTAACAAAATTGTCAAAATTTGATTCTGATCACATTTACCAAGAATTTTGACTGAAGTCAACGATTTCAAAAGCCTAAAGCTCTAAAATAAGGAATAGCCAAAAAGACCAAACAGACGGCCCGGGAACCAAACTACTGGTCCCAGCAAGCCATAAATGACTTGGGGCCGCTATAGGCAAGCTCTAACATTACAAGAAAGTCAAAAATGCGTAAATGAGCAAAAGGATCATTACATGTGGTCAAGCCCCGACCGTCAGGCGCTCACTCTAGTCTCGTAGATCCCAAAAGCTACACAAGTCTCCAATGCGATCAACCACGAAAGCTCACACTAATATCTGCACCAAAAAGTGCAGAAGTGTAGTATGAGTACTAATTATGAAGCAACGTGTATCCAGTAGGCATCATCGGCCGACTGAGCGCATATAAAATATAAACGCAATAATAAGCAGAATACAAGGAAATAGTCACAGAAAATAAGGAGAAAGCACAAGACAGCTAGCACAAGAGTAATTCAGCTAAGAGTACAAGAATACATGCTAGCACCGAAGATATACATACACAGATATACAAGTGAAAGAAGGAAGAAGGATGCACCTGGGATCCTTGCAACAACAACACATATAAAGAGAATTTAAAGAGATGGGGGATATACCGGTAACCTAAAAGTATAGGGAAAGAAGGGAAGCAAGCCAACAATCGAACTAGAAATCACATACTAACAGAAATATGCCAAAGACATTAAATACCAAGATAAAAATAAATGTAATAAACTCACAAGTCATAGCCTAGGAGGGAGTAACTAACCCACAAGTATCCAAATCTACTAATCAAGGCAGGATAAAAATAGGAATCAATACCCCACAACCGCTCAGAAAGCTGCACAATCAATATCTTAATAATATAGGGCTCACTAGCCCCTCAAATCTTAGTCCCAAAGCCGGTGCCTCAACAGGTTAAAACCACTCATCCAATCAGTACCAAAGGTCTATACTAGATCTACAAAATGAGAGAAGTAATGTAATCTACCTACAGTCCCAACGGACGCCCATAAAACTGAGGAACATAATCAAGTGAAAACAAACCCTCCGACCGCCCATACAACCGGAGCGTACACTGAACACATTGCAAACAACGGTGGAATCAGAATACCAAATGCATGATGATGATATAATGTGAAAGTAACCCGTATGTTCCCCCTCAGGTACCCCAAAGGCCCATGTAGAGGCGGGACCCATGGAAGGACTCTACCCGTGTACCTGTACTCCACCATACACCCCTCTTCCTGGCATGCGCGTCAGCCCGTAGACAGTTGTCCAGGAACGGCAGGGTCCATGGAGGTCTACTTATCGACCACATACAAACCGTGCTAATGTCAAATAGTAGCTCAAAACTCAGAACCTTGTAGTACCTGCTCGAAATTGAACCGGGTCTAAAACAGTAGTAGTGATCTCAAAAGACCCTCCTCAAGGGTGACCAAAGTATATCCAAGTCTAAAATAAGTAATAAGCCTCAAGAACCCTAACAAAGGGCTGCCCTGAGCGTAGCTGGGTCTAAATCAGAATCAAGTCTCAAATCCCTAAGTAGAATGCCCGACGTGTGTTCGGGTCTAAATCTATAGAAAATCATGTCTAGCTCTACGGCCCTACCGAGCCTAGTATCACTAGAAACACCAGTGTGAAATCATCCAAATCTAGTTTTATCATCATTTATACTGAAAATGGGCCCTCGAGGCCATGCAAAGTTTAGAAAACCGGTGATAGTGGGCCCAAAGCCAAAATAGTGGTAAAATATGCAGAAAAATCCTTTTTCATGAATGATATGCTCGCAGACAATAAAGTTAGCCCAAAGTGGCTCACAAAAATTCCTATCAGCCCTGAACAGGCACAAACAATTCTACAATAGACATAACCAGCCTAGAATAATATCTCTATATCCGGGACTCGCGGACATTCCCAAATAACCCACCATCTATCTTCCAGAGTCAATACAAGGCCAGACAGGACCACAAGGGTAATAAATAATACTACATGAATACTACAGACAACGTATGAAATAAGTGGATGGAAAAAGGAGGATAGGGCCTGAGGGTACCAACCTATAACAACCCACCCAAGGATACTAATTAGTGCAGTTATAGTCTATATACACAGAGTCTAGGTAGGGAAGACCGCAACCTACCTGTCGTCCGATGACTAGCTGCGGGAACGACTTCATCCAAGCACGAACTGCTCTGAGAATCTCTAATTCACGAAAAAACTATCACAACAAAAAGCTAAAAATGAAAACAAGACTAATGATACCCATAATGCCATAGACGTAACCGAGTCAAAATTCGGGTCACCAACGAGCCCGTAGGCCCTGTAACTCGAAACAGGAAATCAAAAACACCACGGTGTCCACCACATTCCCATAGGGAATGAGCTCAAAATATATGACATAAATTTTCCATAGGGATGGCTCAAAATAGTCCCCAAGCTAAAAGAACAATTGAAGCATCAAAGGAGAAGAATTTAAAAGAATAAATGAGGGACTTATCTAATTGGATACACGAAAATGATCACGGGACCAAGAATTATCACCCCCATGCCTAGAATCAAAGCCAAGAGAAGAATATGGAGTTTGGAGCTAATATCAATGGAGCATAGCGGAATTTGGGTGAGAAAACAAATAAGAAGATATATATACTGCCAGTGGTCCTTTATCCCGATCACAAAAGAACCCCACGCGGTTGCAATGATCACGCTAGCTAGGCCATCACGATCGTGAGGACTAGCCACACAGTCATAGAGAGCACAAAGGGAGGGAATATATTGTGGTCACGATGAGGGAGCCCGTGATCGCGTAGAGCAAATAGAGCTGGGTCCACCAGCCTTTCATCGTGATCGCATGAAGAGACCTTCGAGGTCGCAATGAACAATAAGTCAGACCCTCACAATCGCGATGGCTTCCTTTGCAGTCATGATTAACTCTTGAGGCCTGCACCTACAATAACAACCAACAGAAAACTAGGAGGGAATAGTCTCTGAATGGGCCACAAGACTCATCCGGGACCCTGTGCGCATAAAAGAACTATGCTACTTGACTAAAAATGACTTTTCGAATCCAACAAAATTGATGAAAATCCCATCGAAGGTCAATTCAATGAAAAGTGGTCCCTACGCCCAAAAACCAACCTTAGGCCAACTATTTCTAAAATGGAACCTAATGGCTAAAATTAAGTCCGAAAGCCTAGAGACCTTAACCAATGGTCCCTTTAGCCTGAAATCGACATTCTAAAGCTAATAGTGCTGACAGAATTTCCATCCGAGGCTGTCTTCTCCAAGTATTGACCAAAGTTAACCATACAAGACCTACTGGCCTGAAAACACAGAACGAGAGAGAATTCCAAGCTGAAAAGCTCCCAAATTCGGATCAAAGGTCCTACTAGACCAAAGTCCATGCTCCAGAGCTAACAAAACTATCAAAAATCAATTTCGAGCATGATAGCTAAGAATGTTTATCGAAGTCAATGATTTCAAAAGCCTAAAGCTCTAAAATAAGAAATGGCCAAAAGTACCAAACAGACGGCCCGGGCACCAAACTATCGGTCCCACCAAGCCATAAATATCTTGGAGCCATTATAGGCAAGCTCTAACAGTACAAAAAAGGCAAAAATACGTAAATGATCGGAAGGGTCATTACATCATCCACTACTAAAAAGACTTTCGTCCCCGAAAGTTAGGGAAGAAGGAAATACTAGGGTTTTAAGAACAATGGATATAAATCCCAAACCACTCTCTCGGATAACCCAGGTAGTTTTCTTGACCGGATGACACCCAACAGAATGGAACCACGAAAGGCAACCAACCCTAAGCTTTATACTAGCCAAGCTAGCTTCCAAACTTAAACTCCAAAACTCCAAGGTTCTGCCAACCCAAACTTAACCTTGAGAATCACAATCAGAAAGCACCGACCTAACACCAAAATCAGAGAACCAAGGAGATCAACACATAGAACTCGAATTCTCAAAACCACAACCAAGTTTACCAAAAAAGCCATCAACCCAAAACTCTAACTCATGAACCCGTTGATCTATAAAAACCTTTATTCTGACCCAATCCTATTGTACCATAATCATGAAACTTTATATAAGTCGAACACTCAAACCACCCTCAAAGCATCAACTGACACACCGGAGATCCATAGTTCCTGCTTATACTCTACCACAAACAAAGTCACCCTTTTTATTTGAACCCTTCCCTAGGCAAGCTATAATCTACTAGCCTTGCTATCCAAGATAGCAACCCATAACATATCATCAAAAACTGGAGTTATCTGCCCCGACTGACTATCTACCAACGAACGAACACTTTTGCTGACATCAAACTCAATAACTGAACCTAATTAAGCAACTATCTGAACCCAACTGAAGCTTGCACACTAGGGTTAGGAAAGCATGTATGAACACCCTGTGTCAATGGAGAAATCTCTCAACTATCGAATAAAGCCAACCCCGCTGAACCATGCTAAGTCTGAATCAACAGAAAATGAATGAACCAGGGCAACCTACCCAAAAGACCCTGACCAAAACCAAAACCCTACAAGGAGTATGGTAAGCCTACCACAAAGTCCGTAACCAATAATTACGCTCCAAGCTCTAAAAGTACCGCTACTTCTCTGATTACTCGAATACCATTCAGGTTTAAGATCACCTTAATAGTCTCAACTTAGAAGGAAGTCTACCACGCTGTGAATATCAAGTCAAACACTCTATAGGCAAAAGAAAGGTTCCTAATGCCCAAGGTTGCCATGTAGCTATCAAAATTTTTCATAAACCTTTAATCTTACCCATTGGGCTCAAAACCATTTGGTCTACTGTACCCGCACAGGAACCACCAACTCCGAAAGTACCAAATACACCACAACCCCTGGCTCACACTGGCAGAGTCTAACCCACACTGAAGTCCTACACAAAGGGCAACCTATAAAGGAACAACTAATCAAGCTTCCAAATCCTCGAAATTCAAAGGCAACCACCAACCTCATAGTATCACTAAAACTCAAATTAGCCTCGCTAGCCTTAACCCGCAAAACCTGATCACATATAGCATACACCATTGATTAATCTCAAACTTACACCACTGAGTCTGTCCAACCATGGTAGAAGGAAGCTCATACTATCTAGGACATCACCGAAATATGGAATGTCCAGCCTAACTCAAAGGTTAGACAATGACTAGGTTTTCAAGGCCAACTATCACTCCATAACTTAAAATGGGGAAGCTAAGTTGTCTGAAATCATTGCCTTCCAACCCAAGAAGCTGTGATAAGTTGGTATTGTACCTACTTATTTAGCTCTTAAACTTATGCTTTTGCTAGCCTAAAATGGAAAAATAGTAACACAAATTTCTTCTATTTTGCAGGTCTCTATGTTTTAGAAGTGTTCGGGAAGAATTCGGATGAAAACAAGTCAAAAAGGAAGCTATTCAAAGAAATATGGAACTGGCAACTAATTGGCCTGTGCGAATTCAACATTACCTCTACGTACGCGAATGCCACTTGAACAGAAGCTACGTGTATACGTCAGACCACTCGCATATGTAAAGGTCAACCAGACAAAAGACTCATTGCGAATGCAGTGGACTGTATGCATAGGCAAAGAGAAAATATCAACCGTGGGGCAGAAATGGAAATTTCCCTTTTTGGAAACCCCAATTCATATAAAACTCTTCTCAGCCATTTTTGGATCTATCTTTGGCTATTCTTACAACTTTTGGCAAAGCTTGGAGAGCAAGTTCATCAACCTATACCATAGGAGTGAAGATTTGTATGCTTTGTATTGTAAAATCTTAAATCTCATTCTTCAACTCTTGTTCTTAATTACTAATTTGTTGGATTTAATTGTTGAATTGAGACTTGGGTTGTATTAGAGATAATGCTTAATTTGGGTTTTTAATTCTAAATCTTGTGCTTTCTTTTGATTTATCATTTAGGTCTATTGAATCCTCCATGCTTGAATCTATAGTTAATGGTTGCAAACATTGACTTAGCATACTAATTTGGATTTTTTGCTCGAGAGAGGATTTACTCAAATACGAGAAGGTTTAATAGTGGGGATTTGGGGTTTCAGTCTAGATCAAGGCTAGAGATAGTTTGATCGCCGAAAATTTCCATCTAAGAATTGGGGCTAGAAATAGCCCAATTTACCCAAGTTGATTTGGTTGGTTTATTACTTACTCGTAGTAGTTTGAGAGAACACACGAGATATATGCTTGATTGGTCGAGAGACGGCTAGGCATAACTTCAACCAAGATTACCCAAGTGTGAATTGGGTGCAAGTTTTGTGAATTGATTCCCATTCCCAAGTCCCCCTTGTTGTCCTTGCTTGTAGAGAGCAATGTGAAAGCCATTGATCAATCTATCTTTTATTTGATTTTCTTTAATCACTAGTTTTAGTTCGTAAAACCTCCCTATTGATATCTTTTCCATTTTTGTTCATTGAACTCCAATAAGTTGATCTTATTCGTTATTAGCTCAATCGCGACTACATTATTCTCTGTGGGTACGATCCTGATATCTGTTGGGAATATAAATGTGTTTTTCTCTGACAATCACAATCACCTCTATTAGAGAGTGTATTTGAGCATCATCAAAAATGGTGCTGTTGCCGAGGAATAATTTGGCGTATTGAGTTAGTTTAGAATTTGAGTTTACTTACTCTAGTTCAATTTTGTGAATAGTTTTTTTTTTCATTTGTTTAGTTTTGTTGTGTTGAATGATGCCATTGCATCTCAAAGTGAGGATGTGATGAATGAGGCAAGCTTGAAGGTACAGATGCTCAAATCCCACTCTAACTATTTTTCGACCTTAAGTTTGATTGAATGGATGAGAGTCGAAGTAATCAAGATTTTGGAAGACCTTAGAAGGAGGATGGATGAAGGTCTATCTAGTTTTAAGTTTGTCTTGGAAAGTAGGCAAAGCGACCTTCCTCACTTGAAGGATAAAAAGTGCAAAATGCAAAATCAAGAGAATGGCCTTCTCATGCTCAAACCTTCACCTCATGATTGTCACCGGAAGTTTGATTCAAGTTTGAGATGTAGCTTGCATCGTTCCACGATGTTAAATTGTGTGCTTGATGGGGGCAACCTATCATTTTTATGCTTTACGTCACTTTTTGTTTATTTTTGGTTTGTATTTAGGTGCCCAAAGGAATGAGAAGAGGAACCAAGTGTTGAGAAGCACCAAAAATACCTCTGGAAAATGTGCTTTTCACACCTAGAAGAGTGCCTGTCGCACATGCCATCGCACAAGCAAATAGTGAACTGATCAAAAATCTTTGCTTGTGCAGAATTAGTGCATTTTGCACCTCCCAAAGTGCCCGTTGCACCTGACGTTGCACATTATAAATAGTGAGCTAGAAGAAAATGCAAAAATCTATTCCAACACTACTTCTTCGCAAATGCGATGGACCGGCCGCGTACGTAAAGGTCAATTAAAAATCAGGCTATCGCATACGGGATGGACCACCCACGAACGTAAAGCTTCCAGGCAGTTCTAGGTAAGTTTAAACATTCCAAAAATTCAGAAGGCCTATACATTTTCTTCTCAAAACAAGGATACTCTATCCTCCTTGGCACACAATAATTCCATCAAAGTTCTTCCATTCATTGCTTTACCAAGTGCAATCCATCAGGTATGAGACTTATCCTCTCTAAATATTATCATAAATTCTACTCCTTTTTCACTCTTTGTGCTATCACAATGGTTAAAATGGAGATTTCAGAATTTAACTTTATGAGTACACCATTGGGTAATTGTTAAACGAGGTGGGTGAAGCGTGTCCAAGAATGCAGAAATGTGGTGTTTAGCATGCGCTTAAGGAATATAAAATGGCTTGATTGAATTGTGCCTATCAGGTGTTTGAGAAAATGCCTCAAAGAGGCACTTATCTAGGCACACGATGACCTTCGCGAACACGGTCACCTGGCTGCATATGCAAAGGAGGAAATTTTCTAAAAAAGAAATTCCTCTACATGAACGCGGCCACCTAGCCATGTACGCGAAGAAGGAAAGCCTGGCAGTGCCAAAGCAGTAGCTTCACATAGCCCACCTCAGAATTTTTTCCAGCTATTTATTTGGCCTAAGTGCTTCATAATACATTGTTTTAAGTGTACCCAAGAACTTTTAACATATTGTTTTGTTTTGTAGGTACTTTGATCCCAAAAATGGCCTCCAATAGTAGTGACAATGAAGTTTAACATGTTCTAGAGGTGGAAATGGAGGAGAACTATGATTAGGACAGATTCCTATCGACATCGTGTGAGCGTCAGTATGATGAGCTCTTATCCAAACCCTTTGTTAGGGAGGAAGGAATCAATATGGATAAAGTTGACCAAAAAATGCCAAAATTCTATAAGAGATTGGTGGAGCATAAGTGGATTTGCTTTGCTCCCCCACCTATCAAGGAAAATCACACAGTGGTCATAGAGTTCTATGCTAATGCTCCGAACACCAACTTCAAGAGCGCATTGGTTACTACCGTTCGAGGTGTCCAAGTGAATTTCAACCCTAAGATCATCAATGCACTATACAACCTTTCAGATGCTGATACTGAGGTTTATGTTGCAATATCAAAAGTAGAAGGACACCAGTGTTTGGTTGAAAAGTTGCACGATGGGGTGACTCTGAATTAGTTGACTTTGAAAAAAGGGGTGGACTCATATGAGTTCACTGCAGAAGCAAGTCTTGGCTTTTGATTATCTGTGCGAGGAGCATACCATACTCTCATGACACTGATGTGACCCTTGACCGAGCATTGATGATTGCAGCCCTTATTGATGGCACAGATATAAATGTTGGGCTCCAAATTGTGGCTCATATGGAGGAGGTAGCTATGGGAAGGTCGAAGAGCCTTTTCTTCCCCTTATTGGTGACCCAGTTGTGCTATGATACATGGGTGTTGAAACAATCGAATGACATTGAGAAGAAGCCAACAACCTTGATCCATCTATGTTGAATAGGGCCCTAGAAGCAAAGCTTAAGAAGAGAAAGATTGATGTAACTTCTCCATCTTTTGGGCAGTTCTCCGAGACTTCTACTGAGTCCACTGATTCATACACAGTTTCATCTGGGTCATCTAACTCTGTTGAACCACTACAGTCTGGGCCCTATATTATGCACCATCTCTCTAGCCAGATTTAGGGAGTAGATGCACATGTTCAACAGTTGTTGGCTGGATTTTCTACTGGCTCAGCTGGAGCCAATACACCAGAAGGTTTTGAGTCTCCTCTATCTCTTGCCAAAGTGGCCACTGAGAAAAAGTTTATTAATGGGCGACTGAATGCAATGAATAGCCGCTTGGAGCACATGAGCCGCAGGAAAGGAAAGGTTGAAAGGCGCCAAAAGAAATTCAGCGAGCATGAGAAGAAGAAGAGCAAGTTCTTGAACAAGATGATGGATAGCTTTAATTCTTTTTGTGGATTAGGCACACAGGAGGATGATGACGATGAGGATTAGGAAAGACTTCAATTTCCCTCTTCCTCCAGTTCAGATTGAGACACCTCAGGGAGCCCCCTCAAACTTCTTTCTTATTTTGATGCAGTGAGAGCACTGCCCTATTTTGGTTGGGGGTGGCATGTTGGACCGCACTTTATCTATCTAGATTAGCTTGCATTACTTTTGGATATTATTGTGCCTTCACCGGGCTTGTTTGGTCATTTTGGATATTATTGTGCCCTTGTCAGGTGTGGTTTGTGGATTTATGCCCTTGTAGAGCTTTGGTGTTGTTGTGGAAGAAATTGATGTTTTAGCTTTTTAGTTTTCTTTGCTTTTTAGTTTCTTTTGTTATTTTTTAGTTGATGTGTTGGTTATTGTGGGCCAGGGGAAGTATGAGTACCCGTTAGGCTAAATATAACTTGTCGGAGCCGGGAACACAAAAATGCACATGTTGACATGCGAATCGCATGAGCTTCACACCTACCCACTATTTGGCCTGTGCGTTGCATGTGCGACCCGCACTTTGACATGTGTGAATCGCATGTGCTTGTAGATTGTGATAGTTGTGTTGATCCATCTTGTGTAGCCATACCAATTTAGATAGATGAAATGGCCCAATGATAGACTGAGTGACATCATTCTTAAGGGCAAATCATCGTCTTTTGAGGTTTTGGTTGCGATTAACTTGTTTGGTACTAATGAAGTAGTCTTGCATGTTAAGTTACATAGGCATACCCTTCCAAAAATTTTGTGAAAAGTGCATGGCGAAGAATGATGTTTGTGACAACCCCTTTGATCTTTTTGTGACTCTTAGCTCATTAGCGGTGATAATGTAGAATGGCTCCTCTTAGTTCTTGTTTAGGAAGTTAAAATCGACCCTTCTTGAATGATTCGCATGCCATGTGTGGTGAAGTTTAGTTGAATAATTCTTGTGCTTGCTCGTGTTAACTAGAACTTGCCCGGTTAGTCTTTAATGCTAGTCTTGATTTCTCTTGGTTGGAGAAATGATCCTAGGCCTTCTTTGTGATTATTGAAGCCTACTTAGCCTTAAAATCCACCATTGCACTTAAATTAAATCATTAGTCACCCCTCTTGATCCTAATACCTCTTCTTTGGCAACCTCGGTACAAGCCTTGAACCATTTTGACAATGAATCCCTCTCTTAAACGCGTCCCTCCTTGAACTCCACAAGTATGAAATCGAGGCTAAAATCATAAGTTTGAGGGTTGATTAAAGGTACCTTGGAGGAGTGCTAATTGAGTTTATCTTGGTTTGTTGCATATAAAGAATTGCCAAAAAGAAGAAAGATTTTGAAAAGAAAAGCAAAGAGGAAAGAAAAGAAAGAAAATCCTCCAAGGTGAAGGAAATGATAAAGAATTGGGGCTTCAAATAAAAAGAAGTGAAACGGTGCCTCATGTTGAATGGAAATGAAAGAAATGGTTTTGACTTCGAATTGAAAAAAGTTGTGTAGAGTTCGAGGAGGATGTAGTCACTTGAATCCAAATGCATATCTTACCCATCCCCAAGCCTACATTACAAGCTTAGAAAAGCCCTTTGAGATCTCTGACCGATTGTTCTTGAGCTAGTTGCGAATGAAAATAAGGGCAAGCCTATGGTTGATGCTTGTTAGCACTTGAACTTCCTTGTTAGTGTAAGTGTTTGTATTTGTACCTTGTGATTGTCTTTGTACATAATGTATTTTTTTGGGACTTTCGTTCTTGTGAGGGCATGCGAATTAGGATAGTTGGTGGCATTGATAAACTCTGAAAATGAATCAAATGAGCATGTTTGGTAAGCTAGTGGTTTGAGTCACATCTTGAGGATTGGTTGTTGTCACATGGTTGTTCTTATAGTTCCATTGCATCCTTGAATCGTGTTTGAATAGAGGGGAATGCCTAGATGAAGTTATCATGTGATTGAATAATCAGTAGTACCAACCAAAGTCATGTTTGGTGATTGAAATGGGATTTTCCATGGTTTGTGGTATTGTCATTTGCACTTGTGTTGTGAGACTCTTGAGTTAGAATTTTCAGTTGCTTAAAGACAAGCAATAATTCAAGTTTGTGGGTTTGATAAGTTGGTATTGTACCTACTTATTTAGCTCTTAAACTTATGCTTTTGCTAGCTTAAAGTGGAAAAATAGTGCAATTGACACAGATTTCTTCTATTTTGTAGGTCTCTATGTTTTAGAAGTGTTCGGGAAGAATTTGGATAAAAACAAGTCAAAAAGGAAGCTATTTAGAGAAATATGGAACTGACAGCTAATTGGCCTGTGCGAACGCGACATTACCTCTGCGTACGCGAAGGCCACTTGAACAAAAGCTACACGTACGAGTCAGACCACTCACATACGCGAAGGTCAACCAGACAGAAGACTCATCATGAATGCGATGGACTGTACGCATAGGCAAAGAGGAAATATCAGCTGCGGGGCAAAAATGGAAATTTCCCTTTTTGGAAACCCCAATTCACATAAAACTCTTCTCAGCCGTTTTTGGATCTATCTTTGGCTATTCTCACAACTTTTGGCAAAGCTTGGAGAGCAAGTTCACCAACCTACACCATAGGAGTGAAGATTTGGATGCTTTGTATTGTAAAATTATAAATCCCATTCTTCTACTCTTGTTCTTAATTGCTAATTTGTAGGATTTAATTGTTGAATTGAGACTTCGGTTGTATTAGAGATAATGCTTAATTTGGGTTTTTAATTCTAAATCTTATGCTTTCTCTTGATTTATCATTTGGGTCTATTAATCCTCCATGCTTGAATCTATAGTTAATGGTTGCAAACATTGACCTAGCATACTAATTTGGGTTTTTTGCTTGAGAGATGATTTCCTCAAATTCGAGAAGGTTTAATAGTGGAGATTTGGGGTTTCCACTCTAGATCATCCATTGGGAATATAAATGTGTTTTGCTCTGACGATCATAATCACCTCCATTAGAGAGTGTATTAGAGCGTTATCAAGCTGCAACCAAAGAGAATCAACCACAAACCATACGAAGTAGTTTGCTAAGACATGATTCTAAAATCCATCACCAATTTTACCAAACAATGCTCCTGTCGAACCCATGGGTAGACTAATACGCCATCAAAGAACACTAATAGTAATGAAGCCAACTAGACCCTGAATCCATAATTTTCTCATTCGTAGATGCTACCAAAACTTGGATCATTCAACGAACATAACAAGGAAATTACAACTGATGCAACGAGTCCCCAAAGGTAGTACTGAAAATGACCACTACCTCAATCTCATACTAGAAGGAATTCTGAACTCGAGTCTATCAAAGGAAATAGAACCACAATCTGCACTCGGTCGATTCCAGTCACCAATACACAAGCCCAAGCAACCCTCAGTCGTCACCTCGATCATCTACTAGAACATATACATACACATATGGAGTCACCACCCTCTTTCGCAACCACACGAAACAATTTCTTAGGATGCGCTGAACCTTACAAATTCTTTCTCAAATGAAACTTTGAGCTACCCCTTTATCTCCCACAACTCTTACCAGTAACACTTGATATGACAGAACAAGGGTAGGACGAATGCCTAACTTAACCAAAAATGCTATAGTCAAAATCCAACCATAATGCCACAATCAAACTCGATTCTATCAACCAGAACTGGGGAGAGCAAGAAAGGAACTCAACCAGACTTAGAATAGGAGGAAAACATGAAATCAACCCATACCTGCTAACTTACCAAACCCAATACTAAGGAAGGTCAATTCAGATCACCAGAGAAAAGCAAAACTGACCAATGCTCACTAGCATAACCAACACCACTCGACTTAAGATAGGAGCTTAAACTCCGGCACTACCACCAGTATCACACTGAACCAATACACGGACCTCTAGCCACGTAAGATAATGGCCTAGGCAACAACCATCTAGGATCGCTAGAAAGGAAGACCCAATGCAATCCTAGAACCACAACGAACATGAAGCTAGCTCTACAAAACCTACCCATGAGCTACAACCTCAAAAAAACACCTCTCAGGGATATCTCACCCCATCCACTACTAAAAAGAGATGAACTACCGAAAAACACACGAATAAAACTACAAATTCAAATAGTAAATAAACTAAACAAGTAAAATAGGAAACACATAAGCAAATACAGAAAAGGGAAGGATCACAATGCGAGCAAGGCTATCACCAACCGAAGGTAAACAGAGTTGTACCTGGAGTGACAACATCAGGAACCTCCATCTCTGTACCACCAAGAGGGGCATCAGAGTGATGGTGTCTATCACTGGCTGGAGTAGTCAAAGCTGAAGGCTCAACCCTGCCTCGATTGGGACAAACTCTATAAAAGTGACCAATATCCCCACACTCACAATAACTAGGCTGGCCAGGATACACATTCATAGGGAAATTCCTAGCAAAGTGCCCATGCTCACCATATCGAAAACAACCTCTACCAGATGAAGACCAACGAGAACATCTCACTGAACCAGATCGTCCACCATGACCTACACACTCTAAAGGCAAACCCCAAAGGATATGATCCGTACCTTGTCTACTCTGCTCAACATGACCTACACAACCATTCTCTGGAACCTGTGGAGCAACAGAAACCGGTCTTCTAGATAAGAAGCAACAGAACTGATCCCTAGTAAGAGCCAGGAATGCACGATAAAAAGACAAAAAGATAGAACTTTTCCTAATAATGCTCCGAAGCCTCCCGCAGTCGTATCAATCCGCGAGACTCTACTTAGACACTTGCTTATGTACCACGACACCGGTGAACCTAGAGCTCTGATACCAACCTGTCACGACCTAATTTCTCAGGTCATGATGGCGCCTACAACCCCCAATAGGTGAACCAATTCCCGTAGCCCAGAATGGTTAGTAATGGGCTATTACCTAACTAACACGCACAATAAGCAAAAATAAGCGAAAGTAGAATATAAATATAGACAAAGCGGAAATAATAACTTGCATATATACATAAGAAACTCACCAACCCAAGACTTGGTATCGATAGTACATAAACTTCTAATAGAATACAAGTGCTAATAGTAACAAAAGATAAGTACAAATGTCTCCAAATATATACAAAGAGTAACAGTACAAAGATGAGATATGGTCAAGCCTCGACTGTCAAGTGCTCACCCTAGTTTCGAAGATCCCAAAAGCTGCACGAGTCTCTAATGCAATCAATGGTGAAAGCTCACAATAATATCTGCACCAAAAAGTGTAGTATGAGTACCAATTGCTAAGCAACAGGTACCCAGTAGGCATCATCAGCCGACTAAGCGCATATAAAATATAAATGCAATAATAAGCAGAATACAAGGAAATAGTCACAAAAAATAAGGAGGAAGCACAAGAAAGCTGGCACAAGAGTAATTCAACCAAGAGTACAAGAATACATGCTAGCACCGAAGATATACATACACAGATACACAACTGAAAGGAGGAAGAAGGACGCACCTGGGATCCTTGCAACAACAGCACATATAAAGAGAATTTAAATAGATGGGCGGTATGCCGATAACCTTAAAGTATAGGGAAAGAAGGGAAGCAAGCCAACAATCGAACTAGAAATCACATACTAACAGAAACATGCCTAAGACATCAAATACCAAGATAAAAATAAATGTAATCAACTCACAAGTCAAAGCCTAGGAGGGAGTAACTAACCCACAAGTATCCAAATCTACTAATCAAGCCAGGATAAAAATAGGAATTAATACCCCACAATTACTCAGAAAGCTACACAATCAGTATCTCAATAATATGGGGCCGACTAGCCTCTCAAATCTTAGTCCCAAAGCTAGTGCCTCTAAAGTCTAATACCACTCATCCAATTGATTCCAAAGGTCCATACTAGTTCTACAAAATGAGAGAAGTAATGTAATCTGCCTACAGTCCCAACGTCCGCCCATACAATCGAGGAACACAATCAAGTGAAAACAAACCCTCCGGCCACCCATACAATTGGACCATACATTGAACACACAGGAAACAAGGGTGGAATCAGAATATTAAATGCATGATGATGATTGTCACGCCTCGAGGCTACCCCCTAGGCATAAAATAGGACCCGGGACCATAAGTGCCCTAATTTACTTGAATCAATTCATGCATGTAGAATTTGCTATAACTAACCTTCAATTCATGAAATAGAAGTTCACATGTAAAAATCCATGCAAAATCCTGCAATTTAATAGTAATTTCATAGTAAAATCATGAGAAGATAATTTATAGCAAAGCCCATAAGAATTTGAGTAAGAACTCTAATTTGAAAGTTCATGAAATCAAAAATAAAATTTGGTGTTTTGGGCATAAGGATGAAAGGAATCCGTTATTGAATACCCACATATCTTGATTGAAGCTAACCCAACTTGAATTGAAAAGAAAAGGAGGCTTGAACTTGGAGCTTGAGACTTGGAGCTTGAAGGAGTTCTTTTCCCATTTTGGTAGATGAATGAGGGATAATGAGAGTCTTAGGCTAAATGGGCTAGAAACCCTAATAAAAGTGGCTAAAACGACCTCACATAGGAGTTAAAAGGGTGGCTAATTATAGAAACACCCTTGGGATTTAATTAGAGAAAAGATGATTAAAACTCAGCTTCAGGTTCCATGGGTCCTTTCCACAGACCGTAGAAGTAGTCACGATTCATGGATTGGACTCGTGGTTCCTGAGCCCAAAGTTCCAACTCCGGATAGCTTTTCATGGATCAACATGATGGCTCGTGGAAACTTCCACGAGTCGTAGAACCAATTCGTGGTTCTAGGGGACTTGACCACTATCTGTCTGATTTCCATGGGTTGGTTCCATGACCCGTGGAAACATCCACGAGCCGTAGAACTGACCCGTGGTTCTCAGACCTGAGGGTGGTATGCATGACTAAAATCATGAGTCCCTTCCACGACTTGTGGAAACTTTCACGGCTCATGGACTTGACCCGTGATCCCTGAAAGTTCAAAATTTTAGTAAGTTTATGAGTTTAAGAGCTGAATCGAATTCTGGGGTGTTACAATATCTCCCCCTTGGGACCATTCATTCTCGAATAAAGACTAAACAAGGAAAACTGTAGAGAAAACAGCCCAACCAAGCTACAACATATGAAAACCAAGGAATAAACATGAAAACTGAACTTTTCAACTTAAAACATGATAAAACTAACTTCTGAAAACATAAATGCATGCTAGAATCCTGAGAGAAACCGATGGAAAAGAATCAGAGGGATACACTAAGGAGGAAACTATAACCTTAAGCTGAAATGGGATCGGAAGGAAAGCAATGAGGGTACTTGGCTTTCATGGCTGCTTCCCAAGTAGCTACCTCAACTAGCTGATTTCTCCCAAAGACCTTTACCGAAGTGACTTTTTTATTTCTCAACCTCCGAATCTAACGATCAAGAATCTCCATGGGAACTTCCTTGTAAGTAAGGCTATCCTTCACATTCACATATTCCAATGGAAAAATCAAGGTCGGGTCACCAACACACTTCTTCAATAAGGAAACATGGAAAACTGGATGAACCGCGTCTAAATCCGATGATAAATCCAACTCATAAGCAACCCTACCAACCCTAATCAGAATCCAATAAAGACCTACATAGCGGGGACTAAGATTCCCTTTCTTACCAAACCTCATCACACCCTTCATGGGTGACACCTTTAGAAATACCCAATCATCAACCTTAAATTCCAGCTCTCTTCTCCTCACATCTGCATATGATTTCTGTCGACTCTGAGCGGTCTTCAATCTATCCCTAATAAGTTGAACCTTCTTCATAGTCTCATTAACCGAATCTGGACTAATCAAAGCCACTACACCTACCTCAAACCAACCAATAGGATATCTACACCTCCGCCCATAAAGTGCCTCATAAGGAGCCTACTCGATGCTAGTATGAAAGCTGTTGTTGTAGGCAAACTCGATGATAAGCAAGTGATCATCCCAATTACCTTTGAAATCAATCACACAAGCTCTCAACATATCCTCCAAAGTCTGAATAGTATGCTCTGTTTGGCCATCTGTCTGAGGGTGAAAAGCTGTGCTAAGCTTAACCTGTGTACCAAGACATTTCTGAAATGACCTCTAAAACTGGGATGTAAATTGAGTACCCCTTTCTGAAATGATAGACAAGGGAATACCATGCAACCTGACTATCTCTCAAATGTAGAGTCTGGCATAATCATCTGCTGAATCAGTAGTTTTAACAACCAAGAAGTGGGATGACTTAGTCATCCAATCGACAATTACCCAAATAGAATCATGTTGCCTTCGAGTATGAGGTAATCCAGTAATAAAGTTCATATTGATCGCTTCCCACTTCCAAGTAGAAAGATCAATATCTTGAGTCATACCACCTAGTCGCTGATGCTCTACTTTTACTTGTTGACAATTGGGACACTTAGCCACAAAACCCGCTATGTCCCTCTTTATGCCATTCCACCAATAGACTTCTCGTAGGTCACGGTACATCTTGGGGGCAACAGGGTGAATAGAATACCTGGAACTATGAGCCTCTATCAAAATCCGCTGTCTCAACCCATTTACGTCAGGAATACACAATTGACCCTGATATCGAAGCACACTATCTCCCCCTTGGGAGAAAACCTCCACCCTTTGCTAATGGACCGTAGCCTTTAGCTGATGAAAAATAGGATCACTGACTTGCTTTTTTTTTTTTTTTACTTTAGCTACCAAAGATGATTCACCATTCTAAACAATAACACCGCCTTTCGTTGAACCCATAAGGCAAACTCCCATACGAGCAAGTCGATGAACATCCTTGGCCAATTTCTTCTTTTTGTATTCAACTGAAGATATACTACCCATGGAAAATCTACTAAGTGCATCTGCCACAACATTGGCCTTAACCGAATGGTAAAGCACACTCATATCATAATCCTTAAGAAGCTCAAGCCATCTCCTTTGATGAAGATTCAATTCCTTTTGAGTAAACACATACTGAAGGCTCTTGTGATCGGTGAATACATCCATATGGACACCATACAAATAGAGTCTCTAAATCTTCAAAGCAAAAACCATGGCCTCTAACTCAAGATCATGAGTAGGGTAGTTCTTGTCACGCCCCGAGGTTACCCCCTAGACGTAACACGGGACTTGGGACCATAAGGATCCCAAGCTAACCCTTGGTCATAGCATTCTCAAGAAAAACAAAAGATAAGCGGAAGTATAATAGATAAATATGGAATCATATACATAGGTAATCAAGTCAAATAAGATATATAATTCGGAAGGAGACTCGAACACTGTCTATGGCTGAAAAGCCTCTACATGACATAAGGAGTTGCTAGGACAAGACCCTAGCTAGCTCAAAGTACAGAAATGATAAAACTTAACAAACTAAGAACATAAATAGCCCTCGGCCTAAGATGACTCACCAACAGCTGACTGGGAAAGTGGCCTAGGGACTCTAGCCATGAATCTGAGAAGGAACACCTGAATCTGTATCATCAAAGGATACTGCGCAAAATATGCATCAGTACTATAGAATGTACTGAGTATATGAGATATGCATAGGTCATGCTAAAATATACTTGAAAGCTTGTTTAAAAGATGAGATCATGTATAATTTCTGATAAAACATACTTAAATTATCCTTGAAGCTGAAATCATGTGGTAATAGTAAAATCTGTAATGTAATGACTCGATGCAATATCATAAGCTAAAAACATAATCATAAGTAGTAAGTTTGAAATCTGAAAGCAAAGAGTCAATACATTTTTAAACTTGAAACTGTTCTGTGGGAGGTTCTCTAACCGATATAGACCATGTGAGCTATATGAAATTTGATGTATCTGCCCCATCGAGAGGACCCAATATACCTTGCCAGGGTATAAAGGCATTACTGTGTCATGATTACTAAAATTAATGCCCAACAGAGGGGACATAGAACCTACGGGGGCACGTATTTCTGGGACATACAAGGGGTACACTCATCCAATCCAACTCGATGCTCAATACTACTCCCAAAATATATACATATAGCTCATATAATACTGGGGCATATCTGATGCCAAAACTGATCATAACTTATGACATATCTGATGTCAAATTTGTTCATAGCTTAGGTAGACATATCTGGATGTCAAACCTCTCATAAAACATAGGGACATATCTGATGTCCAAAACTGTTGGAAAAACAATAAAACATATCTTATGTCATGCAATTTCAATTCGTAGTCTTAAAACTTAGCATAGCCATATTTCAAAATATACCTTTCTTTCTAAATTCATAGCTTGAAGAATTAGGCATGCAATTTCATGATAATAGAGTCTATGTTGTCTAAACATGCCAAATTTTGCTTAAAAATATGTAAACCAAAGGAATCATGCTAAAATTCATGCTTAACATATGGGCTTTTGAAAACACTTACAAAACTTCAATCCAAGCGTGGGTAATAGATGAGAAATCATGAATTGAAGCTTTAAAACAAAACCCATAACTTTTTATTAATTTGGGTAAGAACCCAAGTTTCATAAATTAGACAAGGATTAGCCTTAAAATCATGAATAAGAAACCACTCATAAAAACTCATGCAAAATCATGCAATTTAGAGTTAGAATCCATAGAAGAATCATGAGGACACAATTTTAGAAGGACCCGTAAGAATTGGGTAAGAACCCTAGTTTAGAAATCCATAAGTTTAATTTAGAAGATTGGGGTTTTGGGCATAAGTGAAGGAATCCCTTATTGAATACCCACATACCTTGAATGAAGCTAACCCACTTGAATTGGAAAGATTTAGGAGACTTGAACTTGGAGCTTGAGTCTAGGAGTTGAAACCCTTGCTTGAAGCTTGAGATGATGAAATTCCTTTTTCTTCTTTTGAAACTTGATTGGAAGAATGGAAGATAACTTAGGCCAAGTGGGAATAAAAACCCTTCTAAATAGGCTTAAAACGACTTAATATAGGAGTTAAAAGAGTGGAAAATTACAAAAATACCCTTGGACTTAAGCTTGAAAAAAGCTGGAAAAAGTCTATCTTAGGGATCACGAGTTAGTCCACGGTCCATCATCTAAAAGGATGGACCATCAAAGGAAGCCATGGTTTCAAGAACCACTTCTGGGAGTCTACTGGAAATCTATTCCACGAGTCACTCTATGGTCCGTGATTCTGAACGACGGGCCGTCCTATGACTCGTGGTTTTGACTTTAGGAAAATAAGGATCCTCTGATCCTCAGAAACTATGGATGGAAGGAGGGGTCGTGGAATAGGTTGATGAGTCGTCAACCCACTCGTAGAATTTAGAGGACTTGGTACCTCTCTGAAGGTGATTCTACGGGTTATAGGATGGACCATCGTTCAACACGATGACCCGTCAAGTCATTCGTGGAAACCGGACTGAAAAGCTGAATTTTGATAAACCATGGGTCACTCTACTGACCATGGTTTTGGTCTACGGGTCGTGAACCAATCAGTGGTTTTGAAGATGAAAATTTTAAGTTTCTGTACAGAAACGACGAGTCGAAGTATGGACCGTCGTTCAAAATGATGGTTCGTCATTCCCATCCGTCATCACTGGCAGCACTGCAGTAAACTGCCCATAACTTTTTACTTCGGACTCAGATTAATGCGCGGTCGGTGGCATTGGAAAGAAGACTCAAAAACCTTTAAATTGGTGGGTACTAGGCCATCTAAATATTTACATTTTGGGAGGAATGATCGATTGAAATCGACTCTAGTTTAGACTTACATGAAAACTTACTTTGCTGAGGTGCTTGCGACTTAACTTGATGATAGGATTTTCTTATGAACATTATTCGCATTCAAAGTACTCACCACACTTGGAAAATGATTATTACACTCATGGAAAAGGTTCGGGTATTAGTTTAGGATTTTTGGGGTGTTACAGTTCTTCTCATGAATCTTAAGCTGTTTCGAAGCATAAGCAATCACTTTACCATGCTGCATCAACACACAACCCAAACCAATCCTGGAAGCATCACAATACACAATAAAGTCATCTAGGCCCTCGGGTAGAGCCAACACTCGGGCTGTGGTCAATCTGGTCTTCAATTCCTAAAAGTTCTTCTCACATAGATCAGACAACTAAAAGTTAATCTTCTTCTAAGTCAATCGAGTCAATGGGGCAGCAATGGAAGAAAACCTTTACACAAATCTCCTGTAGTAACCAGCCAAACGTAAGAAGCTCCTAATATCAGATGGGGAAGTGGGTCTAGGCCAGTTCTTTACTGCCTCAATCTTTTGAGAATCAACTCGAATACCATCTCTAGTCACAACATGACCCAGAAAAGCAATAGAATGCATCCAAAACTCACACTTGCTAAACTTAGCAAATAACTGTCGATCCTTGAGAGTTTCTAACACAACTCTCAAATGGCCCGCATGCTCCTACTCACTCTGAGAATAGAAAAGAATATCATCAATGAAAATAATCACAAACATATCCAGATACTGCTTGAACACACGGTTCATCAAGTCCATAAAGGTTGCAGGAGCATTTGTTAAGCCAAAATACATAACCACAAATTCATAATGACTATACCGAGTTCTGAAGGCTTTTTTGGAATGTCACACTCTCGAACACAGAGCTGATGATAACCAGATCTAAGGTCGATCTTGGAGAAGTAACTGGCACCCTGAAGCTAATCGAACAAGTCATCAATCCTAGGAATGGGATACTTATTCTTGATTGTGACCTTGTTCAACTGATGGTAGTTGATACACATTCTGAAGGAACCATATTTCTTTCGCACGAACAGGACCGGAGCACCCCATGGAGAGATGTTGGATCGAATGAAACCCTTATTAAGGAGGTCTTTCAACTGATACTTCATTTCCTTAAGTTCCACATGAGCCATTTTATAGGGAAGAATATAGATAGGATTCATATCTGGAAGAAGATCTATCTCAAAGCCGATCTTCCGCTCGGAAGGGACTCCGAGCAAATCTTTGGAAAACACTTTTGGGAATGCATTCACAACATGAACAGACTGAAGAGATGGTGTTTCAGACTCCGTGTCCATAACCCGAACTATATGATAAACATAACCCTTATAAATTATCTTCCTAGCCTTAAGGTAAGATATGAAACGACCTTTGTAGGATGGGGGACTACCTTGCTACTCTAAGACAGGTTTATTTGGAAACTTGAAACTGACAACTCGAGTACGACAATCAACCAAAGCATAACAAGCATACAACCAATCCATACCAAGAATAACAACAAAATCAGTCATCTCTAACTCTACTAGATCCGCTAAAATGACTCTATGAAGACTGAGATAGGGAATTTCAGTAAATTCTTTTGGCTAGGACTGACTCACCAACAGGAGTAGAAACACAAAAGGGTTCTAGAAGCTGATCTCGGACAAACCTCAAACTTACAAGCAACATAAAGGGTCATAAAAGATAAGGAGGCACCGAGATCCAATAAAGCATAAACATTGAGAGAGAATACTTTCAACATACCAGTAACAACATCTAGTGAACTCTCCAAGTCTTGGTGAGAGGACATGGCATAAAGGCAATTCTGGCGCTGACCACCAGAATTCGAAGCAGTGCCCTGTTGGGCCGGTCGACCTCCTGGGGCTGCTAGAGCAGACTGAGTCTTACTACCTCTTTGTCCCTTCTTAGCTGAAGGGAAATCCCTAATCATGTGTCCAGCCTGTCCACACCTAAAGCATGCACCTATGCGATAACGACACTCTCTCGGGTGATTCTTTCCACACTTGTTGCAAATAGGGTGGGAAGATCCCTTTGCAACACTCCCCTGAGACTGCGAATAGGAACCAGATCCTCTACCACTCTGATCATGACGAGGCCTGGGAGCCTGGGTAGGGTCACTAGTAGAAGAATGAATGGGTCTTGATGATTTCTTCTAGAACGAGAAGTGATGACCACCTCCAGACCTCTGATGGCCAAAACCTGAACTCTCTGATCTACCCCTCTTGTTCTCCCTTGCCATCTCCCTCAACTTGTCTCCCTCAATCTGACGGGCATGAGTTATAAGTTGGGAAATATCCATGTTACCCAAAAGCATCACGGACCTGCACTCTTTCTTCACCATATCCGACCCTCCATAAACATACTTACTCATCTCATCCCACGGGTTAGCCACCATGGAAGGAGCATACCTAGAAAGCTGGGTGAACTTCAATCCGTACTCCTGAACTATCATGGAACCTTGCCTCAAATTCATGAATTCTTCAGCCTTAGCTTGCCTTAACTCCCTTGGGAAGAACTGGTCAAGAAAAGCCCTTTCAAAGCATTCCCAAGTCATATGGACCACGTCCCTAGCCCTAGCATCTTTCTATTGAGTAAATCGTATATGAGACATGTCCTTGAGTTGATAGGAGGCTAGCTCAATACCATCAAGGTCAACCACTTACATCACACCAAAAATCTTCTTTACCTCATCCATGAAGTTTAGCGGATCCTCACCAACTTTCAAACCCCAGAACTCAGGTGGGTTCATGTGAACAAAGTCTCAAACTCAGGCCGCTATCACCCCACCTTGGGGGTGGACGGGAATAGGAGCTTTCTGATTGTCTTGAGAGGCCATAGTCTGGGCTAGCATATGAATAACATTTCTGAACTCCACATTTGTGACCTCGGGGTCGGGAATCAGATGATCAATATTTTGAGCGGCTCGGCGAGGCATAGCACGATGAGGAGGCATAATCTGAAATGCATAAAGAATGGATTAGAGGGTTAATAGAGTTAAACTCTATCGCACGATATTGATCAAGAAAGAAGTGAAGATTTTCCTAAGACACCTCATAGCTTCTCTCTCATAAGTATGGCGCGCTTCACACCTATGAAAGAGACTTTACTTGATGCGACTTTCAGACACCCTAGGATTCTTAAACCTGAGGCTTTGATACTAAGTTTTTCTTGCCCCGATGCTACCCTCTAAGCATAACATGGGACCCGGGACCACAAGTTCCCCAAGTTAACCCTTGGTCATAGCATGTTCAGGTATTCATAAGAAAACATAGCAGAAACATAAATAGAAGCTAGGCAACCCAATCCATATATGATAAAGTCAAAATGAAATATAGTTCAAAAGAGAGACTCGAATACTGTCTATGTCTGAAAAGCCTCTACACATGACATAAGGAGTTTCTAGGACAAGACCCTAGCTAACTCGAAGTACGAAAGTAAACAACCATAAACTAACTAGGATCATAACTAGCCCTCGAACAATAAGGACTCACCAAAACCGACTTGAATGGCCTGCAATCTCTAGCCACGTTCCTGAGGGAGGGAACCCGAATCTACATCATCAAGAGGATGCAGTGCAAAATACGCGTCAGTACTATAGAATGTACCGAGTATGTGAGATATTCATGATCATGATAAAACATATTTAAAATATACTTAAAACAAGCTTATTCA
The DNA here is from genome assembly GCA_003996215.1 of Jaltomata sinuosa. Taxonomy (NCBI): domain Eukaryota; kingdom Viridiplantae; phylum Streptophyta; class Magnoliopsida; order Solanales; family Solanaceae; genus Jaltomata; species Jaltomata sinuosa. The sequence continues at coordinate 51,158 of QJPP01005083.1, forward strand.
TATAAATAAATAGCATAAGCATACATCAAGATATAAGATATAAAACATGAAGTTAAGTCAAGATTCAAAGTATAGTATCATATAACTTCATAGCTTGAAAATAATCATACGAGAGTTTCTCTTAACCGACATAAACCATGCTGAGCTACATGGAGTTCAGTGTTATGCACCCACACTAAAAAAAGTTGTCCTAACCAGCCAAGGTTAGAACCATATCATAAGGATCCTTTCATAAGTCACGGAGGGTAACCTACGGTGGCAACATAGTTTTGGACTTGGGTTATCTAGAACCCTCATTGCTCGGTGCTAAATACTACTCTCAAAACATATATAGCATAGGTCTCACATACATGTGACATATCTAGATATCAAAGCTTGTTCATAAACATGTTCATAACCCGAATTTTCATACTACTCACGAACCTTAGTTTAGAAAATGATTCATGAGCATTGATGGCACATCGGGTGTCTTGTCTTGCATAATAATTCATAACTTGAAAACTTGCATGACTCTAGTTTGATTTCATAATAACATATACTTTCATAGAACATAGGAACTAGGCATGCACTTGTTTGAAATTCATGAAAACATGCTATCAAATCCCCAATTTACTTGAATCAATTCATACATGTAGAATTTGCTATAATTAACCTTCAATTCATGAAATAGGAGTTCACATGTAAAAACCCATGCAAAATCCTGTAATTTAATAGTAAAATCATGAGCCCATAAGAATATGAATAAGAACCCTAATTTGAATGTTCATGAAATCAAAAATAGAATTTGGGGTTTTTGGCATAAGGATGAAAGGATTCCCTTATTGAATACCCACATACCTTGATTGAAGCTAACCCAACTGAAATTGAAAAGAAAAGGAGGCTTGAACTTGGAGCTTGAAGGAGTTCTTTTCCCAATTTGGTAGATGAATGAGGGATAATGAGAGTCTAAGGCTAAATGGGGTAGAAACCCTACTAAAAGTGGCCAAAATGACCTCATTTAGGAGTTAAAAGGGTGGGTAATTATAGGAATACCTCTGGGATTTAATTAGAGAAAAGCTGATTAAAAACTCTATTTCAGGTTCCACGGGCCCTTTCCACGGACCGCAGAAGTAGTCATGGTTCATTGATTGGACTCGTGGTTCCTGAGCCCAAAGTTCCAGCTACGGACAACTTTCCACGGATCATCAGGACAATTCATGGAAACTTCCACAAGTCATAGAACCAATTCGTGGTTCTAGGGGACTTGACCACTCTCTGTCTGATTTACAAGGGTTGGTTCTATGACCCGTAGAATTGACCCGTGGTTCTCAGACCTGAGGGTGGTCTGCAGGACTAAAATCATGAGTCCCTTCCATGACTCGTGGAAACTTTCACGGCTCATAGACTTGACCCATGATCCCTGGAAGTTCAAAATTTTAGTAAGTTTTTGAGTTTAAAACCTGAATCGAATTCTGGGGTGTTACAATGATATGATGTGAAAGTAACCCGTATATTCCCCCTCAGGTACCCCAGAGGCCCATGTAGAGGCGGGACCCAAGGAAGAACTCTAGTCGTGTACCTCTACTCTGTCGTACACCCCTCCTCCTGGTGCACATGTCAGCCCATATCCAGTTGCCCAGGAATGGCAGGGTCCATGGAGGTCTACTCGTCGACCACATACAAACCGTGCCAATCTTAAACAGTAGCTCAAAACTCGGAACCTCATAGTACCTGCCCAGAATCAAACTGGGTCTAAAACAGTAGTAGTGATCTTAAAACACCCTCCTCAAGGGTTGTTCCCAAAGTATATTCGGGTCTACAATCAGTAATAAGCCTCAATAACCCTATCAAAGGGGTGCCCGAAGCGTAGCCGGGTCTAAATCAGAATCAAATCTCAAATCCCTAAATAGGGTGCTCGGCGTGTGTCCAGGTCTAAATCTGTAGAAAATCATGTGTAGTGCTATGACCTTGCCGAGCCTAGTATCAGTAGAAACACCAGTATGAAATCATCCAAATCTCATTTTATCATCATTTATACAAAAAATGGGCCCTCGAGGCCATGCAAAATTTAGAAAATAGGTGATAGTGAGCCCGAAGCCAAAATAGTGGTAAAACATGCAGGAAAATCTTTTTTCATGAATGATATGCTCGCAGACAATAAAGTTAGTCCAAAGTGGCTCACAAACATTCCTATCGGCCTTACACATGCACAAACAGCTCTACAACATACATAACTAGCCTAGAATAATATCTCTATGTATGGGACTCGCGGACATTCCCAAATAACCCACCATCTATGTTCCAGAGTCAATACAAGGCCGTACAGGACCATAAGGGTAATATACAATACTACACGAATACTACAAACAACGTATGAAATAAGCGGACGGAATAAGGCAGACAGGGGTTGAGGGTACCAACCTATAACAACCCGCCCAAGGATACTAATTAGTGCAGTTATAGTCTATATACACAGAGTCTAGGTAGGGAAGACCATAACCTACCTGTCGTCCAACGACTAGGTGTGGGAACGACTTCGTCCAAGCTCGAACTGCTCCGAGAAGCTCCAATTCACAAAAACACTATCACAACAAAAATCTAAGCGTCAAAACAAGACTAACGATACTCATAATGCCATAGACATAATCGGATCAAAATTTGGGTCATCGGTGGACCCGCGGGCCCCATAACCCAAAGCTAAAAATGAAAAATACCACGGTGTTCTCCACATTCTCAGGGGAACGAGCTCAAAATATATGATAGAAATTTGCCATGGGGATGGCTCAAAACAGTCCCCAAGCTAAAAGAACAATTGAAGCATCAAAGGGGAAGAATTTAATGGAATAAACGAGGAACTTACCGAATTAGAGACATGGAAATGATCATGGGGCCAAGAATTATTACCCCCATGCCTAGAATCGAAGCCGAAAAGAAGAATATGAAGTTTGGAGATGATATCAATGGAGCATAGCAGATTTTGGTTGATGAAAATGAAGAAGAATATATATATACTGCCAGGGGTCCTTCATCGCGATCGCAAAAGGACCCCATGCGGTCGCGATGAAACGCTAGCTAGACCATCACAATCTCGAGGACTAGCCACGCGGTCATGGAGAGCACAAGGGGAGGGACTACATCGCGGTCGCAGGGAGGGAGACCGCGGTCGCGTAGAGCAAATAGTGCTGGGTCCACCAGCCCTTCATTGCGATCGTATGAAAGGACCTTCATGGTTGCGATGACCAAAAAGTCAGACCATCGCGATCACAATGGCTTCTTTCGCAGTCGTGATTTTTGCACCTGCACCTGCAACAACAACCAACAGAAAACTAGGAGGGAAAAGTCTCTGGATGGGCCTACAGGACTCATCCGGGACCCCGCACGCACAAAAGAACTATACTACTCGACTAGAAATGGTGTTTCAGATCCAACAGAATCGATGAAAATCCCATCGGAGGTCGATTCAATGAAAAGTGATCCCTGCACCCAAAAATCAACCTCAGGCCAACTATTTCTAAAATGGAACCCAATGGCCAAAATTAAGTCCAGAAGCCTCGGGACTCGAACCAATGGTCCCTCTAGCCTAAACTCGACATTCCGGAGCTAACAACGTTGATGGAATTTCCATCCGAGGCCGTCTTCTCCAAATGATGACCAAAGTCAACCATACAAGCCCAACTGGCCTGAAAACACAAAATGAGAGAGAATGTCAAGCTAAAAAGCTCCCAAATCTCGACCAAAGTCCTCACTTCGGAGCTAACAAAACTGTCAAAAATCGATTCCGAGCACGATAGCTAAGAATATTGACCGAAGTCAACGATTTTAAAAGCCTAAAGCTCTAAAACAAGAAAAGGTCAAAAAGACAAAACAGACGGCCCGGGCACCGAACTACCGGTCGCAGCAAGCCATAAATGGCTTGACACCGCTACAGACAAGCTCTAACAGTTTAAGAAAGGTAAAAATGCGTAAATGACTGGAAGGGTCATTACACCACCCTCCCACAATCATCACCATTTAATATCCTATTTATTTTATTATAAAAAAATAATTCATTCAACACTCATATAATATCCTATTTCTTTTATTAAAAAAAATCATGCATCCAAAACTCATTTAATACCCTATTTATTTTATTTTAAAATATAATTCATCCAAAACTCATTTAGTATCCTATTTATTTTATTAAAGAAATAAATCATTCAATACCCATTTAATTCTCTATCATTTGATATCCTATTTATTTTATTAAAAAAATAATTCATCCAAAACCCTTTTGAAAAGCTTCGGCTTATCGGCCTCCAATAGCTCCTTCAGTCAAGAACACTGTTACGTTCATTTTTGAAAATTCAAAAACTACTTCATAACTTCGTGGCGAAAAATAATTTTTTTTGATTTTATTTTCGAGAAATATTATTAAAAGAGAGTCGCCACTTAATTTTAGGAATTAAGAAACCATTTTTAAAAGGTAGTTTTGTAAATAAAACCTTTTATTGAAAATCAGAGTCTAGGTAAGGGTTCAAGTTAAATTCAAAAGAAGGTGTTAGGCACTTTTAAAAATTCACAAAGTGTGATTCCCGACGTATTAAAATATTTGGCTAGTTTTAAAAATTCTTTAAGTTATTTTAAAAAAATCCTTATTTAGAAAAAGAATAGAATTCATTTGATACTTAAACTTTAATTTCGTTCCAAAAGATGAAATATATTAAACGTCAAAATTTCCAAATAATTCTAACTTAACCATTTACCCAAGTCAAGATTTTGAACTAAATGGTTAATTCAAACTCATAGGCGTGGATTGAAAGAACCTTTGTTTAATAACTATGAAAAGATACGGGAGATCCTCAAGTTATTCTCACAAAGTCCTAAGTTGTCATAAAGCTTCTAAATAACTATGAAAGAATATGAACAATTCTTAAGTTATTCTATAAGCTTGATTGATTTGCCTAAATTAAATCAAATTTGATAAGTAATAAAGGACGAGTCACTAGTCATCCACACAAAATAAATGAAGGAATTTGATAAATAAATTGAACTCTCTTGAGGATTCATCTAAGTTATTATGTTAATGAAGAGTTAATTATAGATCAACAATAAACAGTATTCAAAAGAAGAAAATAAAAGAGAATTTTAAGAAGCCCATTCCAGGCTTCCTCTGATCTGGTCCGCTACAGTTAATATTGAGACTTTGGCCCCAAATATCTCATTTCAGCCCCTCTTGGACTGCTATTGTGTATCTGTTGAAATGCTGCTGCCACTACTCTATTTTCAGGCCTTTCGGCCTTAATATTAGCTTTCCTTTTCCTTTTTGATGCTTGATGGAGGTTTGACTCGAAGAAGAACGGGTGCAAGGGAATGAGGAGTCCAATTGAACTCATTCGGGGAAGTTCATGTAAAAGAAAGGAAAAGAATAAGGATTAGCACGAGTCTAATAAGAGCACGATGAACTAAACAATATCCAATAATTCACCTCATAGAAGAATACACAGAGATAAAATGTAGCCACTACACTTTAAACATGAGCAACATTTAAACCTTAAAAATGATTATCAGATTCCTCCCTTTTTACAAAGAAAATGTCCCAAAGATTCAATCTTGAATATATGACAATGTAGCAAAAAAATACACACACAAAGGATGATTCTTTAATACTAGTAATGAACTGATGCATTCAAATTCTTTAAACTAAATACTAAATACCAGTGTTTATACTAAGAGATAAACAAAATGAATCAGCGAACCACATTTATTCTATACTTATGAGAGTGAGGAGTGAACTAGGCCAAAATTTCTCCAGGTAAATATTTTTACTAGTAAAGAAAAAGAGCTCCTTCAGGTACGCAATGACAAACGCTAGAGCATAATTTCTAATTGGCTTCAAAAAATATCATGTCTTTACTACTAGTTTAGCATATTTTGAAAAAGATATTGCAAAATCATAGTATATGAACTTCTCAAATAACCAAAAGAATATATTTGTGTAGCTAGAGGAAGGAAGAAATACAACTTGATGCTAGCTTAATCACTGATATCCGTCATATTAAGGCAGGAAGTATACTACTTTAACAAGAAACTTTAACAAAACAATGAAGTCTAGAACCAAATTCAAGACGCTTAAACGTGGGAATTTTGATTAAATTTGCCCTTATTTTAATTCTAAAACAAACTCAACTCGACTGCCCCATTCTTTTATTAATAAGCAACATATCAGCAAAGGGAAAACACAACTTCTTTAAAACTATTATGCATCAATTATTCCCAAGGAAGGACAACAAATCCATTTTTTTGAGAATAAAAGACAAGTAGACAGATTGAATTTTTGAAATACACACAAGAAGCAAAAGTTTTAGGCTCTTTCATATTACGAACAACCCTTAGAAAAATATCTAAATGCCAACCATCAAACTAAGATAAGCTTACCACTATTTCGACATCTGAATTAGTAAAACAAAAACCAATAGATTCTTAATCTTAAAATTGAACAAAAACACAGAGAATGCTAAATCAACAATCTACCAAATACATAATTTAAGAAATTTTAGACGAAACTAATACATAAATGAAAATAAGGCAGAGATTTAAAGGGAAAAGGAATATTACCTTTTGCCGAGCAGCCAACCGGGACAACGAGCCTTACCAGAAAGCTTCACCGCACCGCCAAAAAATGAACTTGATTTCTTAGCTTAAAAATCCAAGCTACTATGGGTCTTAAAGGATTTTTTACCCCTTTAAACCTTTTCCAACGCTTATCTCAATAAAGGAATAGTGAGGTTTTATATAGGAGAAAACTTGAGGGGAATTTTCAAAATTAACCGATTTGGGAGAATTAATATCTAGGGATATTTTGGGAGCCTCAAAGATATAGGACTCACTAGCCCCTCAATACTCAAGCCCACAACTCGGGGTCTCAACAGGCTAAAACTTACCAATTCTCAAGAACCAAGGACCATAACTAGCTCTATGAAACGATAGGAGTAATATAATCTACCTACAATCCCAACGGCCGCCCATACAACCGAGGAACACAATCAAGTGAAAACAAACTCTCCGGCCGCCCATACAACGGAGCGTACACTAAACACACAGCAAACAAGGGTGGAATCCGAGTGAAACATGCATGATGATGTGATATAATAAGTCTGTAACCAAATGTAATCGCAGTGCCGTATGTTACCCCCTCCGATGACCCAAAGGTCCAATAGAGGCAGGATCCATGGAAGGAATTCTCCTGAGTACCTCTACTCCATCGTACACTCCTCCCTCTAGTCACCATCAGACTGTAGCAGTTGGTCCAGAATAGTAGGGTCCATGGAGGTCTACTGGTGGACTACATACAAACACGAAACTCAAATATCTCAACAATTAGGATCCCGTAGTACGTGCTTGGATTCGATTTGAGTCTAAATCAATAGTCATGTATCAATAACCCTCATCAAGGGTGCCCGGAGCATATCCAGGTCTAAAGAAGTAGTCATGTCTCAATAACCCTCATCGAGGGTGCCCAGAGCATATCCGGGTCTAAAATAGAAATCAAGTGTCAAAATCCCTAAACAGGGTGCCCGACTCGTATCTAGGTCTAAATCCATAGAAAACAATGTCTAGCGCTACGGTCCAGCTGAGCCTAGTATCAGGATGAAAATCAGTAATCAAATTATCATATTATTCTCTCTACTCCGAGAGGTTTCATAAAAGCCAGTTTCAAAACCCTTTCGAAGTCACATTATCAAAAATGGTCCCTTGGGGTCATGCAAGGTTTAGAAATTCAATTATAGTAGGCCCGAAGCCAAATAATTAGTAAAACATGCAGGGAAAACCTTTTCATGCATGATATGCTCGCAAATAATAGAGTAGCCCAAAATGTCTCACAAACATTTCCTATCGGCCCTGCACAGGCTCAACAGCTCTACAACATTCATAACCAGCCTAAGAGGATATATCTATGTCCGGGACTCGCGGACATTCCCAAATAACCCACCATCTATGTTCCAGAGTCAACACAAGGCCACACAGGACCACAAGGGTAATATACAATACTGATATGAATACTACAATCAACATATGAAATAAACGGATAGAAAAGAAGGGCACGGTCTGGGGTACCAACCTAAAACAACCCACCCAAGGATACTAATTAATGCAGTTATAGTCTATATACGCAGGTTCTAGGTATGGAAAGCCATAACCTACATGTCGTCTGACGAATAGTTGCGGGGATGGCGTCGTCCAGTCTCAAACTGCTCCGAGGAACTCCAAATTGCGAAACCACTATCAATACAATAATCTACACATTAATACAAAAATAACAATACCTATAATATCATAAACATAACCGGGTCAAAATCTGGGCCACAAATGGGCCTGTGGGTTCTGCAATCTGAAATTGGAAACAAAAAACACAAATGTGTTCTTTACAATTCCGGGAGCGCATTCTCAAAATTTGAGCAAATTTGGTCAAGGAAAATGGCACAAAACAGCCTGCTAAAAAGGAAACTAAAGAGGGAAGATTCAAGGAAAAAATTCGAAAATTAATCAAAAGATACTTACCGCAACGAGAGGAACAATCTAGGGAAGTGAAAACTCCGATCCCACGAACATGCAAGCCCAAGAAATGGATTCTACATGGAATTTCCAAGATTTGAGAAATAGCAACAATGGAGGGGATTTAAAGAATAAAAATCGGAGATTAGCAATGAACCTTCCAGATTAATGACGGAAAAGTGCTCCCGAAGCTATGGTAAATTTACCCCAAGAAAAAGATGGCCAGAAGTGGAGCAAATTGAGTTTGGGAGCTTTTATTAATGGAGGAACGAAGTTGAAATGAGAAAATGAAGGAGAAGGCTTAATTTTATACATTGCCAGCAGATAGCGCAATTGCGGCATTTACATCGCAATTGCGGAGGCACGGAGGAACAGTGACCTCCGCAATTGCGGAGAAACCACCGCAAATGCGAAAGCCGCAAATGCAGCCAAGCACCACAATTGTTGAACCAGCTCTTTCGGCCAAACACCGCAAATGCGGCGTCTCACTACAAATGCGATCAGTTGTCCGCAAATGCGAACCCAATATGTACAACATCACAACCAAAAATCAGCTAAGTTTAAAACGCACGATTGAACCCTCAGGAAGCATCTGGGTTCCCATGGACACAAACGAATAGAGCTATTTGACTAGAAATGACATTTTGGATCTAACAGAATCAACGAAAATCCCATCGGAGGTTGATTTAACGAAAAGGTGGGAACCGTGCCCAAAACCAACCTTAGGCCAACTATTTCCAAAATGAAACTCAATGGCTGAAAACAAGTCCGGAAGCCTCGGGACCTGAACCAATGGTCCCTCTAGCCTAAACTCGATGTTTTGGAGCTAACAACGCTGACAGAATTTCCATCTGAGGCTATCTTCTCCAAATGTTGACCAAAGTCAGCCAAACAAGCCCAACTGGCCTAAAAACACAGAACGAGAGAGAATTTCAAGCTGAGAAGCTCTTGGATCCCGATCAAAGGTCCCACTAGACCAAAGTCCACGCTCCAGAGCTAATGGAACTGTCGAAATTTGATTCTGAGCATGTTCACCAAGAATGTTGACCGAAGTCAATGATTTCAAAAGCTTAAAGCTCTAAAATAAGGAACGGCCAAAAGACTAAACAAATGGACTGGGCACCAAACTACCGATCCTAGCAAGCCATAAATGACTTGGGGCCGCTAAAGGAAAGCTCTAACAGTACAAGAAAAGTGAAAATGCATAAATGAGTGGAAGGGTCATTACATCATACACTATTAAAAAGATTTTTGTCCTTGAAAGTCAGGAAAGAAGGAAAGACTAGAGATTAAAAGAACAACGGATGCACCACCCGCACTACTCTCTCCGATAACCCAGTAGCCTCCACGACCAGACGGCACCCAATAGAACAAAACCAACAAAAGCAACCAAACCTAAAACCCCTGACTAGCCAAGCTAGAATCCAAACTCAAACTTTAAAACACCAAGGGTCTGCCAACCCAAACTGAACCCCGAGAATCTCAATTGGAAGGCACCAACACAACATCAAAACCAGAGAACTAAGGAGATCAACACACATAACTCGAATCATTAGAACCACAACCAAATTTACCAGAAGAGCTATCAACCCAAAACTCCAACTCACGAACCCGCTGATCCCCAAATCTCTTTTATTCTGAACAGAATCCTTTCACACCATAATAAGAAGTTGCATCCAAGTCAAAAAATCAACCATGCTCGAAGCATCAACTGAAACACCGGAGATCCACAGTCTTCTCTTATACTCTACCACGAACAAAGTCACCTCTTTTGCTCAAACTCCTTTCAAGTCAAGCTATAGTCTACTAGCATTTGCCATCTAAGATAACAACTTGAAGCGTACCCTTGAAAACTGGAGTTACCTGTCCCGATTGATCATCAACCAATGAACGAACACTTTTTCTAACATCAATCTCGCTAACTGAACCTGATTGAACAACCCATCTGAACCCAACTGAAGTTTGCACACTAAAGTTAGGAAAGGCATGTATGAATACCCCGTGGTAACGGAGAAACTCCCAAACTATAGAATAAACCTAACCCTGCTGAACCGTGCTAAGTTTGAATCAACTGGAAGCGAATGAACCAGGGCAACCTGCCCAATAGACCCAAACCCAAAACTAAGATCCTGGAAGAAGTGTGGTAAGCCTACCACAAAGTCCGAAACACCAGTTAAGCTCCAAACTCTAAGAATACCATTGCTACCCCAAATACTCAAACACCATTTGGAAATGAAATTGCCTTTCAACTCTCACCTCAGGAAGAAGTCCACTATGCCACAAATACCAAGTCAAAACACCCCGAAGGCAAAGGAAAAGGTGCCTGGGGTTCAAAGTTGCCATCTAGTCATAGAAATCCTTGCGTAGACCTTCAACTCATCCTTTGGCTCAAATCAACCCCACTATTGTATCAGCACACCAACCAACCATCTCGAAGCACACAACATACCAAACTTCTAGCCCATACTGGCATTGTCTAACCAACACTGGAACCTCATATAAAAGATAACCCTTGAAGACCCAACTAAACAAGCATTTTAAACTCTCGTTAATGAAGATGATGATCAAATCTCAAAGTACCATTAGAACTAATAATAGGCTTGCTAGTCTTACCCTGCACAACCTGATCACATAAGTATACACCACTGTTGGGTCTCGAACTTACGCCGCTGACTCTATACAACCAGGGTAGAAGGAACCTCGTACTAATTAGAACACCACTGAAATCTGAAATGTCCAGCCTAACTCAAGGGTTAGCTAAGGACTAGGTGTCCAAGGCCAACTATCACTCCATAACTAAAATAGGGAAACTAAGTCATCCAAACTCAATGCCTTCCAACCCAAGAATTTGCAACTGAAAAGAACCAACCATGAACTTTCTGGAGTATCTTGCTAGCCCATGATTCTGAAACCTAACCTTGAAATTGCCAACCAAAGCCTCTGTCTTACACATATGCTGCAAATGAACCCTTAGGAACCAAAGCTAACTAGGCTTTGAATAATAAGTCATTACTAGGCTTTGAATAATAAGTCATCCAATCCATAGATGCTATCAAACCCCAAACCGTTCGAAGGAAAAGCCAATGCAATCTATAAACGGCCAAACCAGATCACCAACACACAACGCAAGGAAAACCTCCACCGTCACCTCAGTCAACTACTAAAACACATAAGCACGAACAAGAAGTCATCTCACTCCTTTTCCCAACTAAACAAACCCTTCTTAGCATATACTGAACCTTACAAACTCCTCCTCAAATAAAATCTGGAGCCATTACCTTAGTTCTCACATCTATATTGCCAAACTCAATAAAGCAGGAGAAGAATAGGATGGATGCCCAACTCACCCTAAATGGTACGAGTATAACTCAGGAACGAGGCTACTGTCAACACTTAGTTGAAAATGCTAAAGCCAAAACCCAATAAGAATTCCAAAATCAAAAGCTCATCCAGAGAACTACGATCAAAATTCATTCCGACTTGAACCTGGGAAAATGATAAAACAACCCAATTGGATAAGAAACTGAGGGAGACTATGGGAACGACCCACATAGCTGCCAACCTCTTAAACCAACCAACAAAGAGGATCGACTCTAATCACTCGAGAAAGAAAAGCCAAACCATGCTCGCTAGCATAACCAACACCTCTAAACTTAAGACAAAGCTCAAACTCCGGCACAACCACCGATAACACCAAACCAACACAAGGAATAAAGAGCTAAGGCAATGACCATTGAGGACCGTTCAAAGAAAGAAGACTCAACACAAGTCTAGAGACACAACAAAACAAGGATAAACCCAACAAAAAATAGACTAACAAGACTACCCACGAGCTATAACTCTGGGTAAACACCTTACAAGGACAACTCACCCCATCCACTACTAAAGAATAAACTATTAATAGAACAATGCATAAACACTATAATTCAAGTAGTCAAATAACTAAGAACGGATTTGTATTTGGAAGAGAGAATGGATTGAAACCCTCTTCTTCTTGGAGAGGAAAACTTGTTCTCAAAGCTAAAATTTCCTGCAAAAATTTAGAGCTGAAGTATATTTACAATTGTGCCTAAATTGGTTTTTCTACTTTTCACTAATTTTCTAGACAAAATTGCCCCTCGGGTGGCATGCGATGTGACATGCTACTTGCATGTCATGATATGTGATGTGCCACCATTTTACGGTACTTTCGACTCCTTTTAACTAAGAACAGTCGTACGTTTTAAAGCAACCGTCGTCGTTTTTGATGGTTTTATGTTATATTTGTAGGAAATGGAGACAAACACGGAAACGGAAGGAAATACGACAAAAAGACATTCTGGATAAGAGTGACGGCCTGAGTGATGGTCCGTCACACATGTGATGGTCCGTCACAGAGACCGTCAAGTGGTGGCAGGCCACTGCCTAGGGGTGATGGCCGCCGTGATGGTCCGTCAAGGTGGTGACGGTCCGTCACAGTGACCGTCAAGTTGAGCTGCACCACTGCCTAGTGGTGACGGCCAAGGCGATGGTCCGTCAAGCCAGTGACGGTCTGTCAGCCTGGCCGTCAAGTTGAGACAGTCGGCGATGCAGAATCCGAGCATTTTTGGGATTTGTTTCCTAGACTCCTATAAATACCCTATGTTAGGTTTATTTTATTTGTCAAGCTTTTTACAATAGTTCTCCCAATAGTTTTAGGAGAGAATTTGAGAGCAAAAAACACGTTTTCTTGGTCTTGAAAACGTGGTCTTGATTTGTTCTTGGGATCTTTGTTTTCTTGTTCTTGGAATAATTGAAGATTGTTTTCACTATATTGTAAGGATCTCTTTTCTTTATTATGAATATGACTTTCTTCTATTCTTCTACAAGCATGATTAACTAAACCTCCCACAACTAGGGTTGTGGGAGCCATGGCTAAAGTAGCAATATAGATTCCGGGCAGCGACGGGTTCAATACCATATGTTGTCTACGTTGTTAATCATTCATTATTCTAAGCGTTTTCTAGTGGTTGCAAACATTAGAACAGCTAGGTTTAAATTGCTATGATGTAAGGAGATTAAACACGCGGGAAACTTGATTAATCAAGAGGATTCGAGAACTACTAACTCTGCGTCTTATGTTAATCTGTACTGATTAAATTCTACTTGATGTTTAGGATTGAAAATCTAAAAAGGCAGCAACCTTTTCAAGTTCGAGAGAATTGAAAAGTAAATTCGTCTATTTGGTTGAGAAACGTTTAGATGATACCATTAATTCAATCACATCGTGACACACATATAGAAAGAACCCGGTTAAGCTTAGAATCGACATTGTTACAACGCCATGGTGAACACGTCCCTAGTTCTCTCTCATCTTGAATTTCACTCATACATTATTGTTCGTTTTGACACATTGTTCACACAAAACCCCCCCTTTATTTACCAGAAACTATTGACCATTAGTCAACTAATTCACTAACGACTTAACTTTCACCATATTCTCTGTGGGATTGACCCCAACCTTTGTTGGGTTCTATATTTGACAACGATCGCTTACGCTTCTTAATTGGAGTGGTACTTTGAGCATTATCAAATTTTGGCGCCGTTGCCGGGTAATACGGTTGATTATTAAGTTCGGTATGTTTATTTGACTCTTAGTCATACTTTCCTGCTTTTACGTTTATTTGTTGTTTTTGTTTTTGACAGGGTATAGAGTTGTGCATGCCAAGTACCCGGTGCTCGGGTGAATCAACATTACCTTACGACCCCGAGCTTGCTAGAACATTGAGGCGGAATATGGCCACACAACAAGAGGCAACAAGGCTCGCTGCAGAACTGCAGGCCCAACAAAATCTGAATGCTGGTGGTCTGCAGGACGATGTTATGCTGAATGATGAGGATATCGACTTGGATGGAGTTGGCGCTACGGGCGCCATTGCTCTTCCACCGCTAGCGCCCGGAGCCAAGTTCAACATCACTAGCACGATGATCCAGCTGTTGAACTTGAGAGGAGTGTTCCGAGGCGCTGTTGGTGATGATCCAAACCAGCACTTGATGAATTTCGTGGGCATCTGCAAGTCGTTCGAGTTGCCTGGAGTAAGTCAGACGGCAATCAGGCTCGGGTTGTTTCCGTTGTCTCTGTCTGATGAGGCAGCATTGTGGTTGACAGAGCTGACCCCCGACTCTATCACAACTTGTGGAGAGTTGAAAGGAGCTTTCCTAGAAAGGTTCTTTCCTCCCTCTAGGATGATACAGTTGAGGGATGAAATCAGTAATTTCAGACAACAACCCCACGAAGCTTTACATGAGACTTGGTTGCGGTTCAAGAAGAAGATGACACAATGCCCGAACCATCAGTTGACTGACACCTTCTTGATGCAGACGTTCTACAGGGCACTGAATTCGGCTACCAAGCCAACGTTAGACAACGCAGCAGGTGGTGCATTCATGGGTCTCACTTTTGTTGAGGCCACAA